>JAQGAK010000930.1:0-46395 GCA_034696945.1 Lipothrix lubbocki | reverse complement strand
AAATAATACTTCGGATTCGGATTAGACTGGAGGTCACTAACCATCGCCGTCACGGCGATGGCTTTATTGCTAGTAGATACATACAATCAAAACATTTAAATAACACCGTCTGGATCAAATCACCAAACTATGGTAAACGGTAACTGTCAAAGTAATAAGAAGTTCCAAAGATTATTTTTAAAAACTCCTTTTATATGGCACTATTATTGGGATGCCTAATGTTTATAATGGCTAAAGAACCATGTCTGTGACATTGTATTTCACTTTCTGTTCTCTAGACACCTGACATTTTCGATTTAGTGGAAACATTGTGATGGCATGATTACAAACTTTTTGTATGCCGTTTGTTACTTGTTGCTGTACACATGCAGTAAAAACTTTATTTTCTTGAATAACAATACATATCTGTATACATATAATATTTGTTTAGCATTACATATCAAACATTGCCGCTGCAACATTAGTTCCAGAGCATATGTTTGCTTATCAAGTATAAAGCCCGTGTGCTGCAGATACTTAAAAGATTTAGAAGTATCAGAAGAGCCTTAACGGCCTGTTGACATGTACATATATAGATGCATATATGCATAGGTGTATGTACATGCCAAAGTTTAGTTTTGCCGTCGTGACAGCTTCAAATGAACTCTGCAAGAGTTTTCTCCTATATATCACAAGGGATAAGGTAGCATACAAGTAAATTATCTACTACCTTATGTACAAAAGAAATTGAAGAGAATTCAATTTGCGCTAGAATTTGAGCAGGACTAAAAGTGAAGATGTAACAAGAGAGATTGAGAGTACCATATTGCTGTGTTTAGTCTATAAGTTAAATTTCACATTTCTGGATGCTTTGGTCGCTGGTGATATACTTGTTAGTGCTCCTTGTGTCGCTCGGGAGTGTAATATAACAGGGGATAGGTCCTATTAAGTAGGGTAGCGTATAAGGGAATTTTGAAATTAATTCACGTCCCACCAAAAAATCTCGTAAGCTTTGAAGTTTTTCCATTACATTCATATTCATGTCATGTGCGTCTTTTGAATCTCATCCGGTTTTACGTAAAACATGAAAATCTTTATCTTTTTAGTGTTGCTTTGCCATATGTACAGCTTTTATAGGGGCTGTAGCACCATATGTTTAGCTTGATATGATGTATGTATGTAGTTATTTGTAGTTTTTATGCACAGTTGTTAGCTTTATATAGTTGTATACAATCCCCTGCAAGGCTCAGCAGGTCTTTAAAGGAAGTGAAATTAGAACGCAGCGGTTGCCAAGACAACTATTAAGCTGTGATGAAAATTATCAAAAGTGATTGAATAGAGAAAGAGAGAGAGAGAGAAAGAAAGAAAAAGATTTTCTAGGAACAAGAGACTATAAATGTGAATGGTATTCTTTTCACAACACAGGTCTTGTGATTTGCATGATACTGACATGAGAATAAGCGAGAATTTCTATATGGACATGTAATTCAATAATGGAAGAAAATGTTCTAACAATTTTCGCTGTGTTGCCTAAGTGGATCTATCAAGACGACGTATATATGCTAACGTAAATTTTAAGGATGCCAAGCTTGTAAATTACATCTGCTGGGACTACACCACATAAACTTGCGTCTGTAGAGCTAAATAAAATGTTTATGATACTGTGGTTTGAAAATTCTTCAGAAACAGAACTTATTCTCGGCATTAAGTTTTTCTCACATTCTTATATATAACACTAGATACACATAAGAATATCATTGAGCTCCCATTCCAAAACATGAAGGCTGGTGAAAAGATAATTCCATTAAATTTTACTTTATATTACTGCCTCTCTTGCTTGCACGCACATCAAACAACAATAACGAAGACTGCGTAAGTATTGTGCGTGTGCATAGTTTCCTTGTGGAAAACGGCATGATGAGAAATTCATCGTTACAAAACGTGGAGAAAACTTATATTCCGACAATCAGAATTCATATAAGTCGCATAGGACAAATGAAGACTTTCACTGCAGCTTTTTCTACCAGCCTGTGTTTCTTATTGGGACAACCCTGCTGACAATTTGATACGACTAGTTATTGTTGGATTCTCTCAATACTACGGAGTCAAGAGAAATGTCTTGGAAAGGTCGTAAAATAAAAGTAATCGATGCCGGTCCATATACGGTTTTATAATGCTCTCAAACGGAAGCTAAAGAGGAAGGCAAAAGACGTCTTTATTTGCCAAGATTGAATTATGTGCCTTGAGAATGGATATTGCAAACACGAGGTTGCATCCATCGACTTCCCCCTCAATTCCACACTCAATGTTGTGGTTGTGCCGGAGAGGTTATGCAAGATGCTTTTTATTTAATATATGCACTTACTTGCATCTTTGTAACTAAAAACTTCAAACTTGTTCTAACGTTTATACACTATTTCCTAATGTCCACAGTATTAAAAATGCCACAGAGGAAGTTTGTTTTTAACACAGAAATAACATCAGAACATCCTTTCACAAACCTACAACGGCAGGATGGGCAAATAAGATAAGGTAAGCATTCACTACGAACTTTGATTTTTTATGTTGACCAGTGTATACACCCACTTCTCTTTATTATATTAAACAGACTGAGATACTGTCTCCGATGTCATTACAAGAAAAGAATGGTAGTCAGGTTATTTGTTTTCGTGCTTATTATGTGTACATTGTGTAATGAAAACATGATACTTGACTTGCAAAAGGCTGCTGGTATATAGAAAAGTTTCCTAGATTTTGTTGCAAGACTTTGTAAACTAAAATAAACCCGAAGTTTTTGCTTCAAAAAAGACTAAGGGTCACTAGATAAGGTACAAAAAACAACATCTGTATGGTAATGTTGAGAAACGAAGTTGCTGTCGTCAATATTGCTTGCCTAATTGAATGAAACACTGCAAACTTACTTAGTATAAGGCTCTGGGGACACTAAAAACTTTACTTCTTAACCAACCAACCACATGTACGCGCAGAGTAATATTCATAAAGTCTTTTACTTCACAAAGCCGAAAAGTTTACTTAATCATTGGTACATGAATAATACATGCATACAAAAACAATGTGCATGTATTAATGTAATATAAATTTCAAAAATTGGTTCATCCATGCAAAGCAAAAGAGACACGGCAGTTCATAATCAGACATAATGAAACTAATGTAGGGTTATTAAATGTAAATGAAGCAACTTGTAAACTTGAAGAATTAGGATGGGATAAGTACAAGAGTGAGTTTTATAAAAGGTCTATAGTTTGCTTTGTTCTGGGGTCTTTAGTTTGTTTTTAGTTCTTAATTTTCAGGGTTTCAATTTCTTTGCATCCTGAATTAAAATACTGTATAAGCAAACAGGAAATGGTAGTTGTAATCTAAACCGAAATGTATAACAGCGACGTATATAAAGTAAACTTGGAAAAGACCTTCACATTTGTCAAGGTAACAATAAAATCTTATTTTTAATTAACAGTGTGCGCAAGGTTTAAAAGACCGAGATTCAGGGGCATGATTTATACCTCTATTCAGTCTCGTATGAAAAGAAAGGAGCGGGATTTTGTTATTTAAGGTGAAAATATTTTTCTATTGTGTAAACATGTACATACTGAATCCTGGTGGAAAATTGCCAAAATGGCTAGACACGCGCGATTATCAGGATTGTCGTAACGGGGTACGTACTTAAATACTGTTATGCAATTTTTAAGTTATTCGGGTAGTATTACAAAACTTGGTATACAGTTACACAATTATAATATCCGCCCGGTTCATCCCAAAAAGGTCTCTTGAAGTGTCTAATATAGAATTACTATATTATGATGAGAAGTGTAGGTACAGATAATATATAATGGTAAGAACATGTACACAATACCTAATTGTTTACCTACATATGATATGTTACTGTTAAGTGCGCTGTATCCAATGGTGCGATGCGTGCAATGAATGAAGGCGTAAATTCATTTTAATTAAATTACAGTTCAAATGGGGAGAAGATTGGATGGAAGAATGAGAAAGGAAAGTAAGAGAATTCTACCGAGGCTTCCATTTTACAAACAGTGTTGGGGTGCAATAATTAGCACTTTGTGTATATTCTATAGGAATCATTTTATTCAGCTAATCCACAATTAGGCAATCTCGTTACCTTGAATTCTAATTACCCACACTTTATCGAACCCTTGAACCTGAATGGAATCTCTAATGCTACTACAATCAAGCCTTACCCAACAAAACCATCTTAAAGGCTCCTTCATAGTTTTCCTTATCAGCTATTCAGCACATGGTGCTCGCAAGTCGTAATCAAATATTCTTGGAATACATACAGCTACCGAAGAATTACATATTCTTGTGATATACTGAAGAATATACCCTGAAGTTAAGACAATATGTCATACAAGTTAATGAATATTGTATAGTTCACACAATTTCCTTTTTAGAACATCAAAGAGAATTACGGGGAAATAAGAAATCTGGTAAAGATGGATCAGTAGAGTGGATTTTATCTTATAAGAAATTAAAAAGCTTCTTGGAAACATGAAAATCAAAGGAAATAAGTGTTTTGACATTTTTTATGTAGAATGAACCCCAACCACAATATAAAAGCTTCTTTAAAATGTAATTACTATACTTAAATATTATATGTTTCATGAGAGATAAAAATTGTCGTCTCAAAAATATCTCAATTGCAGTCTGAGCATCGAGTACTCATAGAAGTATCTATACTTGATACCATCCCACTTTGACACATGTTCGTAATTTTTGCCGATGCTGAACTAGAATGTTTATGACTTTTCTCTAGCTTGTCTCTTATTGGTCAGTCATTGAAACAGTGTTCAATTTTGCTAAAGATCTGTATACTAATACTATGTAAGTTTTTCGATGTGCATGTATCAATTTATTTGAATATCATCTGATGATAGCTGCTGTCGCTTCTTCATAATCTTAATATTTATATATAGTCGGAGATGTAGTTACTGGAAAGTCCTCCAAGTTATACTAAGAAGCTCAACTTGAAGAAGTTGACTGGTTCCTATGGTATCGACTAGCTCTTTGGAAGAATTTTATAAGCTTAAAAAGATCATGACGACCCAAAAGATTCTTTGTATTCAGCTACTTTTGATTTTCTGATGCCTGATATTTGTGACTTAATGAGTTGCCAAGGTTTGGTTTGGTTGCACGAAAAAGTTTCAATTGGTTTCTTATTCCATCAACAGAAAGTAGAAGAATTTCAAAATGTGATCTGAAAGTGAAAGGTAAAGCCTCCGAGGACTTTGCAGTTGATGTGTTCAGAGGCTTAATCCGCCCAGGAGGGATTTTGAAACTGAATTTTTAAGCATGTATTATACAGCACTGCATCATTCCTAAATAATGATCCTCCTTTCTCTGTTTCCATGGTGGCAGAGAATATCTTCTACATAAAGGGATTTCCAGCATCGTAGCTTCCGTTTCAAAGTTGAGTAAAGTGGTAAAAGTCTTTGATGTATCTATCTATTCATACCTATGTAATTCTGCTTTTACTTAATCATTCATATGACTTATTCAAATACTAGGAGCTCCAAAATCTTGTTATCGGGAAGCAAATCCAATCGCTCTTTCGTACATAGTAATAGATATTGCTATTATGCGACGTGATGAAGAATACAAAAATATAACTACTGTTGAGACTTTTCACTGGAATACTGACCAACTTCAGTGGTGTTTATTTGGCCCGCATATGGATCAATTTGTTCACGCAAACGAAAGATTCCCACATGAATCGATAAGGAAGCGCTGTCGTCATCATTAGTTTTTGGTCGAGGAGACGAACAGTATTAATCATTGTCTTATTTCCACTGATACCCGAAAACTTGTTAAGATTTTGCAACTTTGATATAAATGGAAACATAGTTCCAGTGGATATTTTGTATTCCAGTTTTGTTTAATCTTCTCTCACAATCAGTTTTCCGTTCGAGTGTTTAACTTGCAGAACGACACCTTTAGCAGTAACTATGGGCATGCATATTCATGATTATTGTTTTATCAGTGGCAATCGGAGAAGAGTGAAGGTCATGGAGAACGGATGTGCAACCAAAAGAACAAATTAAGGAGCATCTTCACCCGACGCGAATGGTTTTAAATTACAAGAAGGGACGTCATGAACCGAATAAAATTAATGCGCCGCTCGGTGTATTCGGATAGTTTAGCCGCAGAAAGATTAATATGATTATTAGTGCTCCAAAGATAAACGACCATTTATATGTTGTATGCTTATACTTACATACTCATATAACACTTCACTTGAGTATACAAAATACCGAAACCGTATATGATCTCGTACAATCACTCAAGCTGAAAGCCTGCAGAAAAATGCGAGTTGTAGAGGACGGCAAATAAGGAGGAGTTTGTTGGAAAGCAAAGCATTAGATTTCATGGCGCGTTTATCTCTGCGGGGCATAACAATAAGACCAGAGGTTTCTCTCTCCTGACATGAATACACCTACAAATCAAAGTCAGATACCCGTGAAAATTTTTGAGATAAAATTCTTGGCAAGTAAAAGCAGCAGGCAAGAGAAAAATCTGGACCTTTCAGATCTCTTGGATAAGCCCTGTTGTACAAACCTATGACAAACTGTACAGCATTAACAAATGTGTACATACCTACTTGCATTTACACATGCTGGTAAAAGATGTATGCATATGTGTTAAATATCAGACACTTTGTTATTACATTTCATGTTTACATCTCTTGAGCCACATCCAGCAAAAGGGAAGCAAATGAAGAGATAGAGATGGATTTTCTATATGGAGACACAAGGCTTGACAGCTTCGTCTGTGCTTGGCGTTATGTGAAAAATCTATGATGAATTCTTTCGTTCACGCTACCACCTTCTGAGTCCTCTTATTCTTTGCAATACTCTTTTGTAACCGTCACCATCATTGATATGTAATCTCAAAAAATTACAACTATATGCAAGCGTACAAAACATACCTGCAATTCCGAGATATCTTCAAATACATTACCTGTCAACATCCTTTGAAATCTTTCCGAGTGGAATACACAAACTTGTCAAGTCAAGATATACAAGAGATACGTGTACAGGCACACCATATCCGCCATGAAACCTACTGTCGGTTAGTCTGCTTCAGTCGTTTCGTCCTCCCTACCACCTCCTGATTCCCTATACCTGGCACTTATACCTTAACTGGAAGCCTCTCAAGATCACAAATGATAAAAGTTAGGTATAATACATAAATAATTAATATACAAGAACTGGATCAAAGCACTACATCCAAAAAGTGTACTAACTAATCTAATCTTTGAACTTACTACTCTACTAATGTAATATTGACTTTTGTATTATCCTGCGAGTAAATTAAATAACAGTTGGCTCTTTCGAGATAACTAAGTTAAATTACACTTCCAAACCTACACATTCGTACTACAGTAGCTTATTATGGGATTCCATATTTTTTAGTACTACTGAAAAAAGCACAGTCGCTCTCCGTGCTCACTATTTATTATAGGACACTGGGTCTAAAGAGTCTGAAAAAGCGTCAAATCAATCTGAATTAAGTACATAGACGTTCGATTCTATTTCTCCGGACATTTGTTTGCATTCTCTTTCCTAATAGGATTTTCAAATATGTGTCTCTTGCCATGAAATCTTGCGGAGTCTATGCACGTTTGAAATAAACCAGCAGACGCTTCTTGGAATGCGTATAAAAATAGTCGAATAGTACACAGAATTATCTGCTAGAATGAAATCCAATAGAGGCACAAATGACATATTGACTTGAATTTTTACTGCTTGATTTCACCGTCTTCTCAAAGTGATTTCATCCAATTAAGTGTAATTTAGGTAAGAAAGAGTCTCGATTTTAAAAAGAATAATGAACTTAATTATTTTCTCGAGATAAACGACCCTTCAAAATGAATTATGGCGGCAAAAGAAACATTTACTGTGACGTTAGTCATCCATAAAGATTCAAATTAACTAAATAAACTACCCCCTATTCGGAGAATTGGCACATGTAAAGTGACCATGTGCGATATTTACGTGGCATAAATACCTTTATCTTTGCGGTAGTTGACACCAGCTCATATTTTAATGAAATAGGTATAAAAATAAAGTTGGGGACGACTCTCCATCAAATTTTTGTGCTGAGTATATCAAACTCATTAGTGTAGTGACTACTGCTGAGTAAGCGATATTGATCCATCACATGTGAAATGCTGCAAAAGAGTATATTTATGTTTGCGTAGCAGTCATAAATCTCCTTTAAGAGATTTTTCTAACGATTAGATTACGACCATAACCATCACCACAGACGTTGTCGGTAACCAACACCAGGTCTCATGAGTCTTCATTTTATCATTTGGAGGAACCCATCACGTCGCAGACGTAAATCCTCCCCTGCCCCATGAGACTTATAATGTATTCTTTTGCTTTCGAAACAAGTGGCCAAAAATATCATCACATTAGCAACGTTCATGAAAAGTATTCATGACTGGAGAACCCACGGGATCATGGTATAGTTTCCCGCATCAGTTACATACGCAAGAAGCTTTTCAGTAAATCTCACACAACTTGCTATTTTTATACACAATGCACTTTTTGAATTAACAACACTTTTTTTCTTTTCAGGCTTGACATGTCTTCCGCCAACTTTTCACCCGCTCTTCTTACTATTCTAGAGGGGTTTGAAAATGCGACCTACTTATTAATGATCATCTAATCATGGCATTTTCTTCGAGTTCTCCAACTTGTCTCCTAATTTGCAGCAGTGACAGCTGTAAGTGTAGGTTGCTTGCATTGCAATTTGAATGAACTCTTGACAAGAACACGTATCAAATTTTCATGCTACAAGAAAAACAACTTACTTGTTGGAAAGAATCCTGGGATGAAATCCGGACAAGGCGCTGTAGCCGTCGAACCTGCTTCCGTTTCGTTCCAGCACAACCATTTGTCAAAAATCCTGGGGCAAAACGAACCTGCGGCAAATGAAGAAAGTAGACATTATTCTTATGTAATATTAGTGCTCCGTTGACTTGCGACTAGTTACTCCTTTCAAAAATCATGATGGTTATGACGTTGTATACGTCAGGTTATTGTATCTTAATGCTTTTTGGCCTCAACCAAGCTTAAACAGTAGATAAGATAATCTTACGATTATCATTTACGAATCAGTGAATGTTTCTCCGTTTCTGAGAAAGAAAGTTGACGACTGTATGGTGTTTATTGAGCAAGATTATTGTAATGTAATTAATGTAATGGAGTGGCTCCACTCGTTTGTTGAACTTGTGACGTTATTCCAGAATGCAGATTAATTAAAAGAACTCACATCATCTAGCAATAAATGCTTCAGTGAACTAAGTGAACCCTGTAGGAATTTAAAAACATGAGTTATATTGCAGAAACTTTTACATGGGGACTTAGAGACGGGGCAGGTTATACATGTAGATACATACAGCTTGTTTACATAATATGAAAGGAATAAAAAGATGCATTCATGTAGATAGTTTGAGTAGAGTTTTCGAGAATAATCTGCGTCGCACGCAAAATTTACAGTTCTAGAACATAGAAGGAAATTAGTAAATTATTATTCGAAGAAGAAAGCAAACAATGAATCTTTTGATTTGCATTTCTTTAACATATTTAAAAACTCTCAGATCCCGGACAATGGTTTAAAAATATTTTTAAACCTCACAATTTTGCTTAAAACATACAATCAACTGCATCTCATTGTTGATTCAGTATTGCTTTGGAGCAAATTCGTGTTATTACAACAAACAGTAAGGTTTGAAGTTCCCTGCGGACGCGGACTATGAAGCTTCTATATTTAAAATGTTTTACGTCTGAGAAGGTTCTAATAAACATTCATTTAATATAACCAAGTGTAAGCAGCCAGCAGGTTGAGCATTATCTAATTTAACGGTATCCAAGCAGGTAAATTGATGCAATAAGGCTTTCACTTCAAAATGTCAAGCTGAGGACTCATAAAGTAGTTCTGGGAAATTCAATTTTGTCCATGGCGGAAATATATTACTTGTACAAGGCATTTGGGGAGAAAGCATTAGATGTTATTGGCTTACTACAAATGCAGCCATGAGCATGATCTGTGTTCAAAATTAAAATCCGCACGATCATTCAGGGAAATAAGGCTTTTTATATTGCTCGAGCACACTCCAGCCATTTGTTCTGTCACTGGCTGAGTGAACTATGTGGTGGTCAAACTGGGAGCAGACTTTAATTAATCCGCATTAGTCAAAGCTCAATCGTGGTAATATTCATATAGAAACTAGCAAGAATTCAAAAGGTCAACTGTTGACATGGCGTGTGCATTGATCCTTGGAGATGGTTATTATGATCCCCATAAATTTCAAGCATTCCCCCGACATTGAGCCCTTTTATTATTAGGATTCTATAGTATGGCCAATGGAAATATTTCAAGTGAAACTTCAACTTCATACGGACTGAACAATATACAGCAAAAAGTCCCTGCTGGACTCGACCACCTGTTACTCCCGCTTTCTCCGCAGAGTACACGTCTATGTCAATATCATCTCACCCCTACACACTCAACCTTGCTTTTTCAGCTTACAAAATCGTCAAAAGCCCGTTTAGGTTCAAGTATCCTTATGCTTGACTGCCGTACGACCTCCACTATTTGTACTCAATATCCGACCATTTTCAGCAAATAATCCCTTTGCCTATATCCCCTCGTCTTCAATTTTATAAACTTGCCATAAAAGATATTCAATCTTGCGTTTACTCCTTTTTACTTTTACTCTTGCGTTCACAGACGGTCGACTTCAAGTTGTATCATCTGTCTGTAAAAAGTACTTAACATTGAATAGAGGAGCATTACATTTTATTGAATGTCGTAAATACATTTTAACGGATTTTTTGTTCACTTCAATTCAACACCACCATCGGTTGTCACATCACTCTTTTTTATGTCAAACCAGTTCAAGGAAGTGAAACCGGCGCATAAATGTAACCATCGATACCAAAGGAAATGCCTTTTGTAATATCCAACGAATATGTTCACTTTATTTCACGCGGATGTACATACCGAAGAATAACTCTATATGTATGTGCATACTGTGCTTGTATGTATGATACAATTTATTGTATATGTAAGTATAGATTGATTCTCCTCAACGTCAATTTTTGTATTTGCTATAATCTATTATATGCCCTGTTTGCGAATCCATGTCGCTGTGTATCCATCGTTTTGACTTTCATGAGTTCTTTTCTTGCCTTATTTCGAACATTTACTAGATCCTATATAACATGGTGACAAGTAGAACGATAAGATGTAAATTGTAAAACAATCTATCAAACTGCTCTGTACATGTTACTAGTATCTATTACGGGAAATTCGTGGAAAGATTTATTCAATAGCAAGTGATAGCGATACCAGTACTTGAAATCACTTGGATTACAGTTTTTGAAAGAATATAATATCCATTTCACTCGCTTCAATGCAATACCATAAGTTAAGTGAGAGTCCTTTGCTGAATTCGTAAGTGGATGACAAAGTCATTGTATACCTGCAGATGGCATATCTCAGGACTTATTTATTGATCGCAAACTCGTTTTTCTTATTTGGGATATTTGGCCTTATGGAATCTTCTCCTTTCGGTACCTACAGAATATGCCATCATACCTAATATTCGACGTTGTCATTTTTGCAAAGGGAATCATTGCTATTGGAAAATATCCAACACTTATGATCTACTGCTTCTAAGGGAGCCAGAGCGAAAGGAATCTCGTAAGGTTTCTCAACTTGTGTTTTTATCATCCCAATATTTATAAGTCTTTTCTGCGTGCCTGGACCTCTTCAGAATAATAATAAAACGGGTGATGTTGTGTTAGGATGTCTGTGACCAACGGATGGGACAAAGCACAAGTTAATAAAATATGTTTTTGTAGGTATAGAATTTCATCGCAATTTTGTGAAAAGCAATTTCTCCGTTAAATCCACTTGTGGTATTGATAATAATAATATTAAATTTCCAATAAACTGGGTCTTCCTTGTTTCTCACTTAAAATGGTCATTGCCGATGATTTATTGTAGTTGTCATTATATACGTATTTCGCTTTCGTTGTTGTACTGCTTCCTTTGGATGGGTCTCAAGGTTTTGCTAGACTTTATTACCATCTTTGGATAGCTTAATCAGGGTCCACATGCAATTATGCGATGTTGCGAAGGATGAAGTTTAATTTAAATTAGAAGATTGGCTTTGTTTTTATTGTATGTATATAAAGTTTTGAATGCTAGTATTGTACAATCTTTAATAGGTCGCTTTGTTATATACATCTGAAGAAGCCGTGTCAATATTAATTAATCAACATCTTCTAAGGTAATTAAACAACCAAATAAGTGTGCAGGCGTCGTTAAATAATAAGCAAAATCATAGCTTCTTCTACGATTGTAAGTTTGGCTTTTGTAACAGATCATTCAACTATTAATTTAATATTAATGGTTTTAATAAAGTCTCTGGAACTGGCAATAACTCCGTCATTATAGTATATCAAACTTTCCAAGCAGGTAAGTTTATTCGTCGTTATTCATCTCTTTCATATTATCACAGCGGTCGTAAACTAGATGAATATTGCTACTAAAGCAAATAAGTTGTTGGTTTTGTATGAATGTGCAATTTGGATAATCAAGTGGAAATTGTGGAAATGATGGAAGATCGAAAGTAGTTTGAGAGAAATTGAATTGACTTGGCATTTAATGCTCCCCTGCAGAGTCAATTTTGTACCTTTTCAACAACGATTCCAAGGGGAAAATATGTTATAAAATGGAGCGAGTAGTTTTAAGATGCGAGGAAGCATGATGCGGAATAATAAAATGACTTTGGTTTATGTATTCAGCGGAAAATACGCATGCATATCATTTCAATTTAAGGGCACTTATCAAGAAGTAATTTTTTAGATGGTTGGACCCCAATGGGTTTTTAAGTTTTGCCAGTCTACGTGGAGGAATATTCTTGTTTGATTATTTTGAGTCGATTTTGCAAATAAATTATTTGTTTTACGATTGTCTTTAAAGGTCATAAAAACCTTGAAGAATTCCTTTCGTTGGGAATCTTGAGATATCAAGAATTGGAAAGAAGTCGGTTATTAGTACACACGGGACAGGAAAAGCCTCGCAATGCCTGTCGGGAGTCGCTCAAGCGTGTACAACTTACATACCCTTTAATTCATATAACAGTAGAGGTACGGGGAAGTATTTATCATATATACTTATATTTAAGTATACTTGAAGATGTATTTTTGTACTCGTACCTATAAAAAATGTTTGTAAATTGTTGTTGGCAGTCAGGTCGAAAGACAAGCACCCATTACAATGCATTTAGTGCATTCAAAGTGTGTAGAGTGATTTGTTTGGAACCCTGCCAGTAATATTTTTGAATGGTAATGACTAAAATAGTTTCTCTTGCTTATTATACGCAGTCAGTCAAGGTTGGGAAGTTCAATACCGCGATGGTCACCCTTGTTTGTAATAACTGAACGTTTAAGATTTTATGATATTTTCGTCTGTACTTTGTACGACTTTGTCTCAATTAGTACTGCTTCAGTTGACTACTGTTTTGATGAAAATACACACAGTTTACAAAAAGTTATTGACTAAAATATAATTCCCAAAATTACTCTTTACTTTATTTGATTAAAATATGCATCCACGAGTGAGGATCGGATTAGCAATGCTTGGGTTTGTATTCACTCAAATATGCAAGATTCTTATTATTGTCAAAGTTGTTAAAAGTCAACTTCGGGTTGCCTTCTGAAATCAAGTAGCAATCAAGTACCTTGTTAGTTCATTTACTGGTTAGCGTTGCTGTTGAATCGAATTAGATACACCTACATCCTTGGTTAAGCTTACATTTAGGTTTATTTGGGTTGGAGTTTTGTGTGTGTATACACGTCTGCTAATTTAGATGAAATGTTTCTTTCGGGAAGGTATACACCAGAAGTCATAGAAACGGCCTCAAGTCTGTTTATCTCGTGCAAGATTGATCAGCGAAACCACTTATGTAAATGCTACTTCAGGACGTTAAATGGATTCTTGATGACGAAACCAGCTAACGTCTATGTTTTGGCAACTGCTGTTGTCAGTGGATCGCTCTTTCATCAGCGCAAGTCCTACCTCAAGGGCAATAAACAATGCCCATGATTTATGAATATGGAGTTTAGTGTGAGTGGGATCCGATTCCTTATAATTACTAACATAGTGTGATACAGTATATGGGGAAAGTTAGATTTCACAGCCATGTCAATAGCAGTGTGAATCAGTAACATGAATCAGGCAATTCTTACAGGGTAGTCTTATATTTTACAAGCATTAATACATGCCAATTAAAAACGGGTAGATAAACAGATGAACATATATACCTATAGGCATTATGTGTATCTATTCAAGTAGCGCCTACACTTAAATTCGGTCCAGAAGCACTTTCGTTTTGCCCTTGTACCTCATTAGAATTGTCGAATCAAACTACTGCCTGGTCTACTTAGTCTTTGTTTTCCCGTATCTGGTGTATTTGGTATTTTCCAACATAGTACATATAAAATGATTGGGTTCGTCTCACAGATGCGCAGCAAGAACCTTCATTGCTAATTCAAAAGGAGAGTATAGAAATCACTTAAGGACCAAGTGATTGACTTTCGTGGCTGATGGAAAGACTCCTGTACTAAAAAGGATATCAATCAGGTTAGGTTTTACGTCGAATTGCCTTTTACAATATACGCTTCTTCTTTTTCTTTTCGACAAATTGAAGAAATCATTAATATCACTGTTCACAAGGAAAATGCATTAATGCAGTCATCAGTGATTCTTAGCTGTCTTTCAAATTCTAGATGTGGGTGGTAGAAAAAACTCTAGAAGAGTGGGCGTGCATTCCAAATTGAAGTCTTAGCCTTTCCAACTACTTCAAAAAGATTGAATTTCTTGAAATGTCACACAGGAACTGACTATATCAGCATTCTGATTTCTCGAAAAAATTACATTTGTCAGCCTAACAGTACATGTTTGCAGAAAAGGAACTTGCGTGCAGCAGACTATTTTTTTGAAATCCACTTTGGTAAAACTCGGCCCTCTCAAATATGTATATGATTCTCACGGATTGTTGAACACAATCTTTGTAAATTGTTTTCCCTACCTTGACTGACAATTAAATAGTGAAAGTTGTAGTTGTTAAGCGACCGTGGAAATGGTAATATCTATACTTATAGTTATATTACTATACGGAGATTATGCATAATAGTTTAAAATATGAGAAGGTTTTTGTTTCTGCTCGAATTGTACATATTTCGCTAGATCTTACTGCCGCATGCCGTCAGTAATATTAATAGAAAATTTAATTGCCCACATTATTGATTACACAGTATTTATAGAAAGCAAATGTTGTATTCACTGAATCGTATGTGATAATAAATTAGAGCTGCTTTTGTTTACAATACTTATTGTATATACTTATACAACTTGTATTTACAACAAGTTTATTGAATACAAAAATATTTGCTACCATCGACCCTTTTCTTATTTGTGCACCACCTAAGATTAATATGGTGACGGGCGGTTGATCTCTCCAATAACTCAAGTTTGAGGAAGTGGAAGATAGGCTAAGGATCAGACAGAGGAAAGTCTTGAATTAAAACGAAAAACTTTCACATACATCTATAACTACTTCGTTCGTGTTGCTTTTTTCTTGATCTTAACTTTGATCCATAAACTTATTGTAGCAGGTCTATGGGTAAGGTAAAAATAAGAAAGTTTAACAGCAAATCTAGTAAGCCTAAAGGGATTTGTTCATGGTAAAAGTTGTTCAGCCTCAGCTACCGTACCGAAAGTGTTTGCATGGTCAACTTAAAACTTGCCCTATTAAGGCCGCCATATACAGTTAGAATACGAGGAAAGTGTATGAAGAACGGGTATCATTCAAGTTGCTCTGTGTGCCTCTCGCCCGTTTTTAATATACAGAGGAGTAGATACGGAGATAGATACAAAAAAGTTGAGCATTTTCTTTTCCCTTTTTACAACATCATTTCGTTATCAGGGACCGTTTCGAAGACACGCAGACCGTTTCCAGTTCCACTATATGTTCGACTGGAGTCTTGAAATGGTGGGATACTTTCTGCCTGATGTATTTGCTATTTCTGGGCTCATTTTTTAAGATTCTGACTGTGAGTGAGAGAGAAAGGATGTTTGGCATTTGTTTGTTGAAGTGCTCTTTTGGTCTCTGGAAAGAGAGAGGGAGAATCGGATGGACGGGATGTTTGTCCAATCTCTGTAGATGTAAGTATGTATATATTTGTATGTTTTGTAAAATATACTGTGTATTGATCATCATGTGTTCCATCGTCGCTGTAGGGTTGCAAGCCTTGGACTTGGCAGGATACTAGTAATATGTGCTGGGTCTGTTCCTGTTTTACACAGATATACATGCTGTTCACATGTGCCTTGATATTCCTCGATTTTGCACGACTTGGTACTCTCACGCTCCTTTGATTGTAATTTCTATTTTCAGTTTGATTCACACGTGGGCATTGTATCCACAAGAGTATGTTGAAAAGCTTTAATTTTCCAGTTTGGAAAATCAACTTATTCCCTTGTACTCCAGGGAATGTGTTACAATCATTTCACTCTTCCCACACCATGCAACAGCTGCATTGGTCAAATGTGAATTATTCGTGCGATTTGCAATCAAACGGGAATAGCAAGTCTTGGATGGTGTCGGATATCGAAACCATAAAAGTGGTCTGAACCTGGATGAAACGTTTTACCAGCCAATGTACATGTACCTACTACTGTTTTGTACGTACTACTTGCAAGTCACTACAGCTCTTGATGTTGAACTATTGACCTGTCATTTGGAAAGTTGAACACCCATCGCATGTTCGAAGATGAAAAGCGGAGAGAGGCTTGTATAGAAAGTCATTGTTACTAAAGCATGACATAGTATACCTACAGGTACAGCGTAGTAGAAAATACAGAGAAAGCATTCCTGTATGCCGGAAATAGCTGCCTTCATGTTTCTCCCTCACTCTTGCCGGTTCAACAAAGCTATCAACAGCTTTGGTACAGACTCAAAAAGAGTTCAACGTAAGCGTAATGTTGCACGGAAGCATAGGAGAAGCTGCAAGTATTTACTTTATCGGTGCTTCATTCTAATACACAAGCCGACAAGCCCCGTACATAGTTGCTTTGTGTGTAAGGTCGTTTCACTGGTACATACTAGTACTTGAGCATCACAATTCTTATGTATTGTGGGATACTTCAATAAGCATCCTCACGTGGTCGAATATTTCAAGTGGATTTCCACTTGAAAATAAATGCGAAATGTTAGCAAACGGACTAGAGCTGAAGCACGAATAAGACGTGAAGAAGCTCATGTTTACTTTGTTTCGCTCGGTTTGACACAGCTTGACTTAGTTGATGTTCACAGTCAACTCCGACCAACTGTTTAGTTTACAATTTAGCTCTTGCCTATATATCTTTCTCCTTTCAGCCGCTCCGAAGTAAGATACAACTTGCTATTTTTTCTAGGATTACCGTAGTGCGTAGGGAGAACTTGTGAATTTCACTGTTTGTAGGATAAAAGAAGGCAAGGGCTGTCCTGTACTCAAACTAACCTCGCTCGTTGAATTTAAGTAGCACATATAGAGATTGCTGTATACATCAAAACTAGATGTAGGTATTTGAACAAAGTTGAGAAAAAACTTACGCACAAACAATTTCAAATGTAAACTCCGCCACGCATTTATTTAATACGTGTGAATATCTTAGTGTTGTCCGCCTTTGCATCAGCACTGAAAATCTTATGACAGTTTTATTTTTTACGGTCTATAAAGCTCTTGCTCTTATTGGTCTACCACGAGTTGAATGTCGGAGTCATGAAGCAGACAGAAATATAAATCCTATGACTACTGACTACTCAAATAAATTTAGCATCTTCCTGCTTCAATGATAAGTGGTTTGTTGTTACATTTAGAAGTCTCGACAGAGTGCATTGAAATAAAAGAAATTTTAAGAGTGACAGCTCACGCACTTGAAAATGGTTCAATTGTTTTCAGCTTTGGCGAAGGACAGAGATTACTATACAACAAAATGAACCAAGCTAGTACAGCTGTTTATGTTTGCCCATGTAATATCATCAGTGTGAATGAGGCAGAATAATGAGAAGAAAAATCTGTGGTTTCCAGAATGTCATTATTCACTTGAAAATTCGCTCAGCAAGCAATCAAGTCTTACTCCAATGCTGGATCCAAAAACAATGAACAAACAGGCCATATATGTAGATATTCCTATTATGCGCTATCTACGTGTGTAGCTAAATGAATACAACAGGCAAGGAGTATTACTGGAACCCCCAAGTAAACTGTAGTTAAATTCTATAATATAATTTGCAAGTTTGTCACATATTGACTGCAAGTCTATTTCTGAGTTTTGATTGCAAGTTTATGTTCCCAAGTTGACGTTTCATAAGAAAACGTCCATATAAGTTAGTTGCAGCGTTTGCAGGTGATTGGATTTAGAAAGGACTTTGGAATTGGAGCGGAAGGAATATTTCGTAAGCAGTGTAATCTCCAATGTATTTCCGCATTGTGGAATACCCTTAGCTATTACACCAATATGAATTTATACTTGCATGGATAATTGAAATTTTGAACGTCAACTTATAAAATGGTTTGTTGAACTAGCCTTGCTCATTGTGTATTATAACTGCATAGGTTGCTTTTTAGATAAAGGCAATGCCTTACTCTATTGCTCAAGCATGAGTTCCAGTTTTCTTAAAGGCCACCGGATTGTGCCTTTATGGCACTTCATCCAAATCGGATCTCCGTTAATGCAAACACGGGAGGATGGCATTCATCATTTGAATGTGGTTGTCATGCTTATTCAGTGACTATTTCCCATTTCCGGCAATCAATAAGTTCTCTGAGTATCTATATGTAGACACATATATACGGCAAATGTTGGTACAACAGATGGATACAGCCGGTTTTAGTATAGTGTGTTTAGTTTGCATACAAAGAATCAACGTTCGCATAGAAGGACATTCATGAAAATCGTTTTGGATCTCCAGTGAATCTTGCCATACGTACGTGAGTACACTGCATAGACAGATCTCTTAGTTCATCCACCGTTTTATTGAAGTTTTCCTATAGAAATTCTATTTCAAGACCCCGACACTCTGATTTAATGCTGTCGAATCCTGCCAGGTTTTTGAAAGCATTTCCTATGATTTCCTACCGATGTTAATATTTTAAATCTTCCCTACCTAGCCATTTCTCGTTCATCGTAGCAACTTCCTTCCAAAAGATTCATCCGAAATACTGTAAGCATTGTAAAAGTTTGAATAGAGTCAGCATAATATCAATATTGCGTATATACTGTATTCTGAACATGTTTTCTACTCCTTGCTTTTCGCGGGTGCTTTTAATTGCTTTTAACTTTACAGCATACACACATATGTACAATATATGTACTCAGTTCAATAATGAAAAACCCGTACAATCAACTCTTGGATAACAACAAATTCCAAGAAACTCTTTGTTCGTAACTCTCGGCTGGTTAAATCGTACTGTCCTTGAATTAACTGTCGTAATGCTTTTGGCCTCGAGCTGACATTAAATTAGTTGAAGCTGCTTGCATATAAGATTAAACGCTTGAGATGACAAATATAAACAATTCAAATTAATGAGACAAGTTCACAGTGATATGAGATTTCAAGTTAAATCTGCTAATAACTTATCTGTCATCTTCTCAAGCCCCAAAGTACTCCATAACTATCAAACTTTAAAAGCAAGGTAGACCTGGGGATCTTGGCAAGGTCTGTTAAAACTTATGGTGGATTATTAAATTCTCTCCTGACATGACAACTATTAGGTTAATGATGCAACATAAACCCGATGTACCAAGTGCTATTTTAGTAAGACGGTAGTTTAAAAAACTTTCTCCGTCATTTTTTGACTAAAATTACAAAGTTGTACGACGTCCTGAAAACTTGGGTGCAGTGAGTGGAAAATAAGTTTTTTTCAACAACTTTCAAATATGTTTTATTATTATTATTCTTGTTAGCGTAAGAAGATAGGACTACCAAAATCATTACCTGATTGCGTAGATATAGTGGTTAAGGGAAGAATGCATGAAAAATACATGGAAAAATAGTTATTACTACTTGAAAGGACATGACGGAAAAAGTTGGAAGCACGTGGTTGTGAATCACGCACAAGATTCCTTCTGTTTATTATGTAATGTTGAATTTATACAGAAGTTATGCGTTCATTTGGTACTGCGGTTGTAGAGACAGGTATATAAGTACAGGAAGAATGTGAAAAATTATATTTATATAGAAAAGACACGAAAATAAATTACATTCATTGAGGCGGGAAAATGCGTAAGTTAGTTTTCTTTGTTTTTCTGCCCTTTACTCTCCATCTCTGTCATATAAGAAAGTTGAGTTGTTCAACTTGTTCGCAGTCCATAAAGGCATATTTTCGTCAGAAGATAATTTTGGCAACCTCAGCTCAAGTTTCCCCTCAGCTGTTCCAGCCTCACCATTAATTCCAAGAAGGAAAATAGTACTCCTACACCAAATCCATTTCCTAGAATAAATTCATTCTTTTTGCTAACATGTCACTTTCTCTATCTCGTTATGTAATATCTCGAGATCCTTCATGCCATCCGGGTACCCGTTCACTGTAAAAGTATGAATAAAGGGATGATCATGAGGAATAGTTACAGAAGGGGGGATGGCATTAGTTGGAACACGTGGAAACTCCTGTCGTGTGCTAAATACAAGGACATGGAATTGCAAATAGAATAGCATCGAATTGGAAATACGTACAATACGAGTAAATATAAACTGAAGAAGAACCCTCTGCGAATTATATGTACAAGAAAGCAATACATCACGTTTTCGTCCAATTTACATCTAATTTCAGATAAAATCAAAGCATCGAAAGAGCTCTGAATGGGGCCTCGGTCTCATTCTCTATTTCTAACTCTGATTTTGATATCAAGTTGGAGTTAAATGGCATCCAACCGCAGTGTAATACATTGTCTGCAAAAAAGACAAATTCTTTACGTACGCATACATGCCGACAATGGATAAATATTTATATTTATCCATTGTGCTTTATAAAGCACCTTTCAGATGTCCGCAAGAAAGTTGCTAGATGAAGTCAGTAGTTAATTTGATAAACTGTAACATTTTATGAAAATCGTTAGCACAAGAAACCGTAACAATAAATCGTGAATATACGCGTAACACCACACAACTCTGGCTCTACGTAAGTGGTATGTTTTCATTTCTTAGTTTTACGTAGTAATGCGAAGGTGATATAAAAAGGGAACACATAATACTTTCACGGACTATTTTGGTATTCCATGCAGATGGTCATCCTGGGCACGCATTTTAAACAGCCAATTTGGATGTAAAAACTGTGGTGCATGTTAAATAGTCTCTATAGAGGTTCACAACGCACAACACATAAAATATCCGATACTAGCGGTAGCTAATGCTGTAAATCAACGTGTCTAAAATTAATCATTCCGTGTTTAATTGCTGTGAAGTAATATTGTCTTTTGCTGTATAGTAGGCAATAAGTTCTCAAAGTTTGGGAAGTTCTGTTGCAACCTTAGTCTTATTAATTATACTTGTCTTAAATTACAGCGCTCAGGCCTCCAGAAGTGGCAAACACTATTGAAAGCTTAAAATGTACAGGCACAGGCTTATCATACGTCCATACAAGCGTCCACACGTTACTTACATACTACCATATGTTAAACACGCGTGTTGTAAGGATTAACGTGTTAGTTGTCAGGAGTTTTTTCAAGTAAAGATTGCAATGTAGTGCATTTTTAGACAGCTGAAATTAATTAGGTAGTTACAACACCATGAAGTTGTTCATTAGAAGGTGGTTAGTATATTTATAGGGAAACCCTGCCAAGAGGAGCAGTGTAAACCGTGCCAGTGAGCCAGATTGAAAACGCTATTGGATTTAACAATAACATGGATGATAATGGATATGAACACTGATGTTTGCATTGCTTGAAAACACAGTGGGTGCTACATGATCTATCTGTATCACTTATAATATATACATATGTAGGTGTGTATATAAGAGAGAAAAATTGGGCCACATAATGTGTGTATTCGTGGACTGCTCTACAGTTACAGTGAAACCTCTTGGAAGCAAGATGACATTACAAAATGACAAACATGATCCTCCATCATAGGGTATCTGTTTAATATTAATGAAGGTGCCGTAATAACCGATATTAAACAAATACTGCTCAAAAATCACAAGTACGCGAGAAAGTGATTGCCTCATGTTAGGGTAAACATTAATTTAATATTTGGATACTTTAGCATGTGATACAGCTTGGTTAATATTACAGATTTATATTTCAAAGCTAAACTATAGCTCACATAAGCGATATGAAATATGTTCTCTGCTTGTGCCATTCAAACCAAACAGACATTTGATGGGCAATATGCACGTACTAGCGCTGACGAAATCCGGCAATCAATAATGCAGGGCTGGGAATTGGGGAGGTAATTTACACGACGATACGAGATTATAAAGTAGCTCGTCGCCATCGGGAGACTATACTGACTACTGACTAGTATAGTAGCTTATAATCTCCTGCTAATGTTTAACAGAAATAATTCCGATGTAATCGCATGGTGTTTCGCTGTGTTAAATAATCACCAGGATTAATGATCAGGATATTGCCATGTTGCTCTTTGTATTGTTTTCCCGGAGTCAAGTGGTACCTCTGGTGTCACCAGCTGAAGAATTCTTGCGTTTATGGAAATTTCTATTGCATACACATTTAGTACTAATACGACATATTTGAATAATGTTAACTTAACAGGGTAAATATAGGCTCTTTATAGTGATATTTACAACTGTGGGTACCGACCGAGGGTGTTTTATTGATATCCGTAATATATTTTCAGCTCCCGGAATGAATCCTGCTCAGAAACCCTGGTGTATGCAGCCGATTCCAGAGGAGTGAAGTTCCTTTTATGTGAGCTATTCGCTTTAAGATAAGCTGCGTCATTGTTCTGCAGTTCTTGACAAATCCAGACCAAGATTGAAGACGAATAAACAATTCGGTGTTTCATTTCAGATCCACTTATAAGACTACTTGAGTGATATTTTAGGTTTGTTTATGTGCCCTGCATTCTATGCGGCTCGTTGGTATACTTTATGTTTTTAATTTGTTTTCCGTCATTGTGCTGCACGATTCAAACTACAGGATGATAGTTTTATGAACCCTTCTACCTTATTTTAAGGACATTGGACAGAGACAGCATTGCAGACGTCGTGTATATGAAGCCAACATAACTTCCATTACACCATGCATAACTACCAACTGTTGGTCAGCCAAGTCTAAAAGCGGTTTATGGTCGGCGTTTTTTACTATGGCCTGCCGTATACAAATAGACAAGTAAATATGTCAGGAACACTCCAGTTTTTATTCATTCTTACAAGCATCTGGCCTGTGAAAGGTATAGCATTATTGATCGTATTTGTATTTATCATTTTTGAAAGCTTTCGGTGTATGAAGTAGTCAAAACCAATATTTGCTTTTGTGCGTTTCTATGTTTATGTTCTCAGATGAAACCTTGCAAGAGAGTAAACCCACAGAACGTCTGGTGAATGCTGAGGGAAAGTAATGAAGTTAGGTACTAAAATCAATTTCAATTTGCGAACACAGAAAGTAAAGATGGATACAAAATGGGGAATGACGTAAATAGGAGAGGAAAAATTTGATAATAAAGCCACACCATCAATTTGAATAGCGCCTAAATACGCACCATTAAGACACACCGGGTGAGATACGAATATATAAATCAGTCACGTCCGACCTCGTATGCATATGTAAACTTATAGTATCCGATGTAAATAGCGTAGTATTTGATTGTGGTTCATAAATAAATTTGCACATACCTGTTGATCGATTGCCCGGAACGTAGTTCTCCAGGCATTGTCTCTCTAATTCCGAATCTAATCTTATTACAGAAGCATCCTGGCCCGTCTCCCCACTTGTCAAATTTGTTTCCAGCATGGTTGACGTTATGAGAGGGAACTGGCTGCTCTGGATCCAACCTGTTTTCTAGTTTTGATAGAAATTCTGTCAGAGTTTAAGGGCTGCTTCCTTCCTTCAGCATCACAAAAGCGTGATGGAAATGTGGGAAATGGCGCTACTTCGTCTATTTCCTGTATGCGAGTAGCTATCTGTCTACCAGTCAGAAGAATTCGTATGGCTTATTATGGGATTTTGTAGGGTAATCAAATCTTCTTGTCTGCTGCCGAATCCTTGAACCGAGGAAATTAAAAGGAAATCTTCCGGAAAGTGAGTCCTCACATCAGCTCATACCACTGAGGTCAGCTTTCAAATATTGGAGTATAATGTGGTGTCCAGTGCTGATAAACGTATTATTATCTTCAATCCTTTTTAGGAGGGTTTGATGTGAGTACACCTTTGCCTTTTATTTGCTAGGAGCACGGCATATACTATATCGTGCTCCAAATCTTCTTTGAACGAGGCTTATACTATTGCAATTTTTGGTTGAATATCTCTTCTGAAGGGTTACTCTAGCGTAGTGGGTTTGCTGAAGACCATTACGAACTTGACTATAACTCACGCCGTAGTCTTCTCAATATATGAGTAATAACCTGATGAAGTAGTTCTTCTGGAGTTGCTTGTCATTCGTCTCTTATTATTCTTTCAGTATGCTGTCGCTTCAGATTTCTTTGAATCTTCTCCCTCAGTGTTGAACGACTAATGCAAAGGTGCCCTGTGGTCTTTTCTTCTCGCTCTCCGCCCCGAACAGTGCGCACTGCATGTGATCAGAAATCTGCGGAGAACCAAGAATTTATTAAATAATAAGTATAGATATATGAATATGTACATATATAATATACTCTTACTTAGTACTTGCATCCTTTACTATTATGTAAATCTCGTAAATATGAAACGCCGACGTATATTTCAACTGTTCTAATGTGTGACATGCAAAGTATAAAAAAAGCTTTTTCCATCTGCTCAGATGAATGTCTTTCACAGGGAATCCGAACATTATTAATAATGTAATCCTTTATTTATGCATATGCTATCTTCCCTATACATATTTTGTCGCATTCGGTTACGGGTTTCTGCATTAATTTTTTTATTAATATTTTTCTTACGTGATCCATTGCTTCTATTTTCTGTGCTCATATTATCATCTAGCTACCTTTTGTAAAAAGTTCACCTCATCTTGAAAAGCTTCCTCACCAAACCTAATCTGTATAGGATCTCTGCCAATAATACTCCCAGATAATCTGAACTATGGGCTTTGAAACTCATGAATTGATATAAGTAATTTCTTCTGCAAACTAATATGTACAGTTGAAAGGATGTAATCTCCAAGGTCAACCTCTTCCTTGTATCTACCATCTACAATAAGATCAAAGTAAAAATATGAATATGCGTCAAAAAGCACAGCAAAGTTAGACTTGACGGGGAAATTCGAAGCGTTTAGAACTCGATTTTTCTTAATGTTCAAGGCTACTCAACATTTAGGTTTAAAGCTCTTCCACTGCATACGGAGATGCTATGCGCATAAAATTTCTCTAAAGTTTTATTCACTTTTACTGCACACTCGAAGTTCCTTTGCTAAGATCTTTTGCTCATAAATACATCTTCGACTTATAATGTGCTAAAATCGTGAAAGAAAAAAACTGGAGTGGAAAATACTTTTATGCTCCAGTTAATCACCTTCCTCCTCTATTAAAGACACTTGGGTCTGTGTGGAAAAGTATAAAAAGACGAGATTCTTACGGGCATTGTGATGATGTATCTAGTGTAGCCATTACTTGAGACTGTGACGTAAATCATTTTGGAACTTGTATAGGAACCACTTCTAACAAAGCTTATCATTTGCCTTTTCAACTCATTTCCATGGTTTTGTTATTCACAAGAACCACAAGGGAAACTTTTTTCCTCCCTCCTTTCCTCAGACTTTCCCCTCTCTCTCTCTCTCTCTCTGCTGATGATAAAGCCTTCAATGTGCAAGAGAAAACTTTCATTTTTTACCCTACTCAATGAGGACACGACTTTGTTCCTAAAGACTCACCAAATCAGTTTTTCCATTTATTTTTCTTGGATATAATACTATCAACAAGGAACTGTACTGAAGTACCCCATCCGTAATGGAATTCTTCTAATGCAAATGTTTCTTGTTGTTTTCCCGAATTTTGTGCGCACAATTTCCTCAATAACTACAACAAATTCTAAAAGTTTGCTGTATCACATCGAACTATGTAATTAAAATGCCGTATACTAGATGTTCGTATCTTGGCAATAATAACTGTTTGAAATATAAAACACCGTATTTATGGATTGCACGGAAGATACAAGAACTTTTTACAAAGGTATGCAAGCAAAACCACAAGTACGTTTCCAAAAGAAAGTTTGTACTGTTTCTGACGACATTGGCCTTATGGTTTATACAAGTAATCTGCAGAATCTCTGGATGCCTAAAAGTTTTTACCTTGAATAAAGTTGCTATATCTTCTTTAATTATAGTACATAATGCATGAACACACATATTTTATACCATCAACCCATGGCCCACGGCAAGATACAACCTTGTTTAGCATAGAGTAACTATTAAATTATTATCGGAAAAACGATTGCTGAAAGCTGAGTTATGACCACTCAGTCAAATTTAGTTTGTTAATTTTATTATTTCCAACTTTCAGTTGCTCACTAGCGCCCGTCTGTCCGTGCGCACGATAACTAGAATGCAAACTGAATTAGTTTGACTAATCTTGGTGCATTGGTGTCAAGGGGCACTGATCGCTAGGGACTGAATTTAGCAGAGTTAGTGTTGTCTCCAAAATGATAATTTCTATATATAGGTAAAAATGACTATTTGCATAAAGTTGAGAACTATACTACATGCTTTGAACTGTTAACTTGAGTATGCTAGGTTGTAACGTACATCAGAGCAAAGTTCTAGTGAACCAGAGTATCTTTGCAGAAATAATCGCAAAACAATGATTGTAACTGCATGTAGTTTATGTGCATGTATGACCGTTCAAGCTGCCATAAGATATTCTGAATAGTAATTAGTGTGAGTGAATAAGAGCTTGGAGCTCGTGTTAGAAATTGGTATTGCTCCATGTCACAGTGTTTTCATTGTTGCCTCTGGAGACCTAATTAGTACCCAATTACTCTCAAGCTCTCACGGTTCTACTCATATAAGGTTGTTACGTGCAATCAAAATTTACATAAATAATGTAGAATTGCTCTTGTTATTATTATTACATTATACCTTGTTCCTTCCATGTAATTATCCTCGCTTGCCTTTTGCTATACACGATCATCTAAATCTAGATTGCTTCCTCTGATTTAATTACCTGCATGAAGTTTTTCAAAGTGAGTTATATTCACTTTGAATGTTTGTACAAGAATCGGAGCCCCAGCTGACACTTGCAGAATTTGAAAATTGTATGATTTTGAGATGGGTGGATAATTAAATTTATTACAAAGTTAACCCTAGTTCAACTCCTGGAGAAGTTAATGTTTCTGGTAATATGGAATAATTTCCCTAGTCGCATCATATTATTCTTAGTAGTAACAAGAATAAAACGGGAATATAATGTAATTATACACACATACACATAATTTATTCCCATATTTAATGTTGAATTGTATGCATATATGTATTGCACAGTAATAGAAACATTAACTCGTGTGAGAAAGTCGTACTAAACAAAGGACGAATATTGAAGGAGATTTGAATTTATCTATGCAACGATGCCTACAGTTGTGCCTCTTATTGTAATGTAAACTTATATTGTTATAGTTGAGATTCCTCCAAAATTTGTTTACTCAAGTGCATTTTTTGTGAGTTGAAATCTCTTACGGGTGAACAAATTCAGCCCAAGCTTCAATCCTATTCCATTGACTCTAATTGGGTTTGGGTGTAGCCATACGTAGTAGTGATTCATTTTTGCACACGTGCTACTAGCCTGTATATCATCGACATTCTCCTTCCATAATACACAAAAACCATCTATACATAGACAAACGCATCCATTCACGTAAAGAAAATGTTATTGCTACGTCAAACAGCCCCGTCGTCGAAATTCCGTGGTGAGTTAGAATCGTGTTTGGACAGCGTGCATAGTCGGTTACACAGTAGTGCAAGGTTCCACACCAAACTAGTTCATCATTAAATGACATGCACACACTCCAATATCAGTCCTACAACGGCTACCGAAAGGAATTGTTTTAAAGATAAACAGACTGATATGGTCCTGTTATTACTACTAAATCGGCCCCGTAATGGTCAGCTTCTCTATGTTTAGCTACGATTTTGTAAATGATCATCCTAACAAGTTACTTGCACTACTCGGATGTAAATACATACGACCCCGGCGTTTCCCCAACGAGAATGACATTTGACTTTTCGTTACTATTTTTACTCGCTACTCTGGCATTACGAGCTACACAGGGATTTGGTCTTTATAGGTTCTATAAATATTCAACAACTTACATATATATATAGATTCCTATACTCCTACTACTTACAAATATGTACTGCCGGAGTACTAATAAAATCTACAATAAGAGTACTAAATGTGTCCATCAAGTTATCGTGTCTCCATTATTCTTAATTCTTGTCCAAATTGAGTTCTTGATAAGATTTCCAATGGGACGCCGATAATGTATTTACTTATTCCGGCGTATATGTGCCGAGACAGTGGAAGTCCGAAGGCTGGCTGTCGTACAATGGTAACCACCAAAGTTTCCTTGCGGTGGCACACAACATCATAACAAAACAACATAGACATATCTTTTTGACCTTTCTCCTTTTGCATTCCCTTTATATGCTCTATTTTGTCTATAAATTGCCGGAAAAGGAGAAAAATAAAGTCCTGGATGAAAATTATTATTGTTTCATCTCTTGTGTAAAGCCACAGCTTGTATAGAGATACGGCAAATATGCCTTTTCGAGAAGGTTTTGCTTACTATTTCTACATTGAATGAGCATTGTCATGCTATATACAGCCATTTTTCAATGCTTTCAAGGCGACACAGGCTTGGTTAACAATTGTGTAAAGTATTTCCTCTTTGTTTTTAATTGAGGCATAATTACTTCCGTATTTCCAGAGATTGGGATCAAATTGGAGGTTGTTTTTTTATCCAGAATGTAGAGGGTCGAGGGGTAAAATACACTGAGTGTACCTAAGGACAAGGTTTTTGCGAATGTTGAAACAGTCGTTGGTTGGAAAATGCAAAATTAACGATGCGGTTTTCAGTTTGTTTTCCTATATTAAGTAGAAAGGTTTCTGCAGTAGCTGATGGTAAACTTTAACTTTGAGCGTTCTGGTTGAAGCGGTTTAGTATACTTATATGCAGTTCTCCAGAGTTTTCGTTGTACATTTTTGTAATTATATATTAACTGAATTACATACCTAATAGGTAGTATATACCATGTACATAGGCCACATAATGGTCCCTCGATAAAACTTTGGGTCGATGTTGTATGGGGTAAGTTTATTATCATGGGAGCATAATGTAACCAAAAATGGCTACAAAGTACGAAGTTTGCTTCTCTCGACAGCAATCATCTGATGGGGATCATGTGTATATAGATGTGGACCTGCACTCACTACTGTTCTATCCCCATTGCTATCACGTTGCTAATCATTTTCATTTTTAATTGACCCACTCATTAGTGCCACATGCTCCAACTAATTAGTGAACTTCATGGCTTGAGGGCTCATAATGTACATAACTTGGTGGTAATGCCTTCATAACTTATTATATACGTGTATCTCCATTAGCAGCACACATTCCTTGCAAATGATCTTTTCACCGAGTTTACCTCAACTCCAACCCTCCTGGTAATTTCCACTTATCGTTAAAGTACCTTATAATTATGATTTGGTATCCCGGCTGGTGGCATACTGATAGAATTTTGTAGAACGACTTACCGAGAATCATTCTAATAAATAAATACCAAAATCTGGCAGATAATTTGATCGATGTACTTATCTCTCTACTTATATTCCCCGGGAATGGTTACCGATGAAGGCTAACATTGCGTACAATGTGCGTCATTTCATTTCGTATGTGTTCACATGAATAAGCAATAGCACATTTCCATGTATTTTTATTCGTAGATACTCCTTAACAATTTTTGATTCCGAAATTGTTTACGCTACACGAAGTTCGTTTCTGCTTCCCTATTACACATGATTTTTCATGGAATAAAAAAGTTTCAATACTGTAAACAGCATTATTACTGGCAATGCTAGTTATACTTTATACCAAAATACAGTTTGATTATTACGTTGAAGATATTTCAGCATATAATTTGTTACAAGTTTATATTAAGTATGAGTTCATAAAAGAAGTAATAGTTTGATACAACGTTGTTGGAAATGTATGTTCCATTTTAGTTGACATTCGCATTGGTGTACTTCCAGGATGTCGGTATCACATCCCCACAGAAGGCTTTTTGAGCTTATACTCACTCCGGCTTGGATTTTATTCCCTAGAAGATTACCATCTTCAAGTTACGTAAGTACAGGACGTTGTAATAATAATATATAGGAATTTCGTTCGATGAAAAAGAAATAAAATCACCAAAAGGATTTTCTCTGCCAGCACTGCTAGTATAACCTAAGGGGAGAGGAGAAAATCTTTTCCCCTTTTGGAATTATTTCATATTACAAATGCAAGCTCAGATTACTTTAGTATGTTCATATATCTGTAAAAAGTATGTAACTGTATCTTCAATGTAAATGTATGTGTGTAAGTATTAGACGCTATTGTAAGCAGTAGTACGATGTTGGTAGGGCGCATAATAGCGCAAGTAGATTTAATAGTATTTGCATTATTAAACGTTGTACAACCATACATGTACATGCATACATACCTACACTTGAGTATATTGAAGGTATTACGTTTGTCTTAGTTTCTTTTTCTCTATGTACAAAGGATAACCCATTGGCCTGAAGAAAACTTGCATTTTATGAGAATGTGGATTGTCCTCTTAACTATTATTTAATGTCCGTCTAAGAGCAACACTTGTATACATAAGTTGGAGACACTTATAGCTGCACATATGGAGAAAGGAGACACGAATGCAGCAGATCTCCTGCGGTTGATAGATTTAGTAGTGTAGGTATAAAAATCCTGGTGGTTACCCCATAGCCTTATACATGCCTCCTCAATCTTGGATTTATTATTCCGACAAGGGTCTTAACATTATGATATGGCTCTATTATACGATGTAGAGAGGCTTGGAGTATTACCCTTGCTTTAGAAATTTCTCGGTGGGACGTTATCCTTCACATTCATATTTCATATTTTTCGCTGGTGGTTCAATCCGAACCCTCCTATCTATGCCTACACAGCGAGAGGTAAACAGTTGATACATGAGTTTCCTGTGTGTTTTTGTCAAAAATTACATTTTGGGAAAAAATTCAAGTGTAGGGTAAAAATATGTAGTGCAGGGTAGGAAATTGTGCATTTATAGAATATTGTGTCTTGCTTCCAGGTTTCAACCGTTAAAATGAGATTTGTATTGTACAATATATGTACCGCATGCGTCATACGTATACGTATATTTAAAGTATGGTATAGCATATGATTTTACTAAGAGAATGTTACAGTATCACAAAAATGTCATCGAACCGGGTCCTAAAAAATATTCCACAATGTTTTCATAAGTTGTAGCAGCCTTCTCCAGTTTTTGCGTGCGGATCACTATACCCCTTCATAAGAAACTTGAGCTTGAAACGCAGGTTTAAAGTTAAAAGTGAGACGGGAGATGAAATCTGATGACAGGACTGTGAAGATTACTTTGCCTGCACCTCATCCTCTGGAATGACGCTGTTGATGGCATCAATCGTGACATTTTTCTGAACATCTTCACTTCCACTGCACATACTGATGATGTCCCGAGGAACAGGAAAATGACTTCACTGTACTTCCTTTTAAGCTCTTCTCTTTTACACAGCCATCATCAGCACAACTCTATTATCATGCTGACGGAGGGTGGCAAGCTATAATTTATGCTTTTCCTGCCTGCTCTATATCCTACAAACCTAAATATGTATGTATATAATGTATACTACATGGTTGATAATGCGAACAAGTCGAGAATACGTGGTTCGCGGAATTACCAAAGGTCTATAAAATCTTGCATACAGAGAGCAATATAATCAAGGGCTGAAGTGTAGAATCAAATGTGTAATCACACATGCAATTTAGCAGCTTGCAAATTTAATTTATTTGGAAGTCGCTATCCGGAAATAAAACAGCTCGTGGAAAAGAGACAAGGGCTCTGATTAGGACGCGGTTGGTGAAACGCTAATGATTCATTCAGAATCTAATATCTGCGATACAATCAGGGTGTCTATTTGATTTGACTGACACTACCGTTTTGTATACATATCTAACTTGCTAACTCTATAGCCTTAGAATTTGAAAATAAAAGGTCAAAAAATTTGCAGAGGTTATAAAACTGTAAAGAGTACTGTAAACAAGATTTGGCAATGTATTTAACTTGTTTTTAGTATTTAAAACACTCTTTCATTTGTACTGCTAAACCTCCTGAAGCGTATTTGATGCGTCATGGTGGACAACGAGCTCTTAGGCCCAAATATGCATTTGATCAATGGGTGTCACCGGGAAATTCTTACATCGGGGATGTTCAAAGCTGATGTTCATAATGGCATGAATAAACGCAGTCTTTTCCGGTCAAATCATCTCTCTTATTTCCATTGAAACCCATCATATGACAATGTTTCAGGGCTTCAAAGGCAGCAGATCTGATCGTACCGTTGAGGAGCGGACCATCATGTATAATTTTGGTTCGAACACGTTCTTCTTACTCTCCCTGTCCCTAACAAAGTTATATTCCCATATACCATAGGCGTATCTGTTGACAGGCTCAAGTAAATAATAGATATATCTATGAACATCTGAAGAATAGAATTTAAAGAAACCCTAGACAAGAAGAATATTCTTGGAGAAAAGAATGAGATTGCACTTTGAAGAAAATAGCTTCGTTTTCTTTCCTACCTCCAGAAAAAGATCTGAATACATGTTGGCACTAGCATTTTCCATTTTCTATTACCCCGCACTGTGAATCAGAAACCTTAAGAGTTAAGAAAGGTTGCTGCAGAGTGGAATTGACATTTATATAGTGTTCCTGATATCTGATGATGACGTCGTCCTATCTCTACCGATGAGTACAAGACACTAAAGTTGTATTCACGAATGCAATTACACGGCAAAGTACGAGTCTGAGCTGAGCTAGATATTTTAACTTTGTCTATATATCATGCAGAATACATTTTCTGTGACCACTTTCCTTGATGAATATTCCTAGGATTACTTTTTTGCAGAGTGAAGAGCATATAGACATTATAATGTTGGTGATTAAATGCTTTCAGTTATATGGCTTTAAAAGAATGGTAATAAGCTTTGAAAAATTTAGAAGCGTCCATTTGTTATGAAACTTGGTTTCGTTTCATTTAAATTAATTAAAATATTCTACATATTAGAATGTCAGTATAGCTTTCCAAAGTTTTTATGACACAAATGTCGTGACAGTTGATTGTAAAGTGCTTATTGTACTGGGACATTGAGGAACTCAAGGGCAATATCATTAAACAATGGTCTGAAAGTGCTTTAATGTGTTTATTTGTATTTATGAAGTTCCAAGACTGGAAGATTCGAAATTGACAGGAATCGGGGCACAAGTTGTGAGAATTATTCAGCTTTCTATACTCACTGCATGTGTGTATATTCATATGTTTCTCCTTATATATATTTACATTGTATGTCCTACAACTTTGTTCACTTGATGACTTAGCTATTACATGTATGATTTGTAGAGACGAGCAAATATTTATATTATTGCCGCCAGCTTAAATTCAGCGCTTTCTCTCACAACATATAAGCTTCTTTCTATAGCATTAACAACATCAAAGAGTGGATGATGTAAGCGTTGAAACTGACAGAGTGATGGCGATGAGAGAGTGTTCTTGTCTAATGAATTCTCTGATTAAACTCCGACTGTTTTTCCATGCTAATTGAATCACCGTTGGATCTTTTAGCTCAAGCTTCATTCCTGCAAAGGTATTTACGTAGTTTGCAAGTTTTCCTCGCTCTGATTAGCTTAGCTTAAGTATATATTGGATGTACAAATAAATAATTCCACCGGTGTTGTTGCAGTATAAACTTTATAAGGGCTGGTTGAGAATATTTTGCACTGGGTAGGTGCAGTTCCAGCCATTCAATTCTATTAAGCAATATTGTTGACGGATACTTAGAAGATGATAAGGTAGTGATCATATTTGTGGTACTAAATTTGCTAAAGTAGCATAAATGTATGGCAAACGTTAATAAAATGATACATATGTACATGTTGATTGTAGTCGCACATGATAAGAAACATGAGGTAAATAATATTAACTGGACATGAAGTTTTCCCAAATCAACTTCAACTAATACAGCGCAATATTTTTATTAGTTTTTTACGTGGAAGTCAGTTTGGAGTGGTATCGTGTGCGCAATATTTGAAATTTGGCTTCTAAACTTGGAGAAGGGTAGTTGCCCAAAACTTTGTTTATGATAATAAAAAATAAAAACTGAATATTAAATTGCTTTCCTAAGTGCACTTGATTACCAATATAGTTATATCCTTATACTTGCAGTAAGTAATAATTGAAATCTAATTTGAATCTTCTGGAAATTAATTTCGTTTATTTACTTCTGGAGTGGTGCAGAGAAAAGTTGCGAGGCGGGTTCTGGCCTATCCCACCAATCATTTTTCACTGCAGCTCTCAATTTGGATGATAAAAACCTGCTTCATAAACCAACTTTTCATTTCAAGTATGAAAATGAAAACTGACATTCTTCAAACTAAATTGGCAATTTTTATTTCACAAGAAAAGCTTTTTAAGTACAAAACTACCGCCACTTTTCAATTTTTTGCAAAAGAGGATTTTGCAAGATTTCGAAGAAATAAATTGAAAAGGGAAAGCAATTTTGCAGTTGTCATTCAAACAAGTGTACAGAACCTGAAAAAAATGCAAAATTTAGTATGAGGGGTGTCAATGTTTTACATTTCATATTTGGAGTGAAAAGTTGATTTGTGAAACGGGATTTTTGAAATGCAACTTGAGGAGTGCAGAGTGAAAAGTGTCGAATGATCGGGAAATATTGAATATGCCCCTTTATTATCAAAGCTACTTCATCGAAACTTGTATAACATTATCCCGAATATGCAATAATGCAAACCAATAAATAATTAATGTATCAGCTAAAGGTAGCCTGGAATGGGGTTGTCAGCGGAACGGAGATGAGTGTGTCTTTGGCATGAATACTTAAAAGAACTAACACCATGCAAGAGATAACATATATTATGAATGTAGAACAACATATGTATGTACATATGCCGAACCCTCATGGTATTTACATTTCCTCTTATCCCGTGCTGACGGAGTAAAAGAGGTCCTGATTGAATTTGGTCTCTCGACAGTCTGTTTACACAAGGAATGCCTTACTCCTATTGCTGAGGTTGTCCCGAAAAAAAAATCATTTTAATTATGTGGCAATTATTTACTATCCAAAGATTTACTTTTCATTCTTTGAAGCAAACGTTGGAAGCTTTCCTTTGACATTGTATATCCTTTCACTGTTTTATGTACTTAGAATAATTAAATAAATTGAACTGACGTCCTACACGGTAAAAAAAAGTAGCAGCAGTTAAAGCCAAGAGTAAAGTAGTATCTATTAAAGAAGGTGTTAGATCATGAAGCCATATGCATGGGACTGGGTAAAACAGATAAGAAAGACTTTGCTTCCGAGAGAGCTTAAATAAAAGGCGTTGGAATGATCAAGTTTAAAAATACTCCTTTGTCAAGAGGCTTCTAGGAGGATTTGTGAACAGAATAAATTTTGAAGGGAATGAAAAGGTAACGTTTGCTTTTAAACGATAGACAAAATTAACCGTTGATCCTAACTTTTTCTCCCTGTAATGATACTTTCATGCCATACTTACGGGGCGGTAAGCTTCCACTATTTGTGTGTAAGTAGTATAATAGCACAGAGTTTCATACATGGATGTGACAGACACACACAATGCGTAGCAAACAGAAAAAGCTGGACGTGCAGTGAACTTTTAACGAGAATTGGGATTTTCTCTCCTCCAGTCTTCACGCCTGCATGTAGTAAAGATAAAAAAGGACTAAAAGACATAACTAAAGTGGTGGCAGTCGACTTGGTTCCATTTTTATGACCACTCTTCATATACTAAACCAAGAGTATGCTATTCTCGTGACTGTCGCTAAAACTGTCAAGTACAAGTTGCATATTCTTTATACGCACTTATTACAGTAAACCTCCTGTCACTAATCCCCTCCCCTTCAGTTAACAATATATCTCCACATAGGAACAGTATGCTTTTCATAGCCTTGGTAATCATTTATTATGAGACTAAAAGGCAATAAAAATATCAAAGTTGGTGCATGAAGGAGAAGGAATTAGTATTTTCTTTGAGCAATTGAACCCCAGGGAAATAATTCCTACAGCTAAGGGTTGACACGCAGTCACGCAATTTTATAGTAGCGTCTCTATTATTGTATTATGGGATGACCCGACGTGAAAAGCAGGATCCGGTACTTAATCCTAAGCTATTTCAACATTAGTCTTAGTTCGACGGAATATACCCTGCTTTAGATACATTTGCTTACCGTTATTTTTTTTGTATCTATTTAAGTCTCATTTAGTCTTTAGATTAGATGCATTTAACTAAGCCGTGCATAACTGAAGTACAAAGTGAAATTCAAATAATTAGTAAGATATTTTTGAATGTATAAATAGTTTAGCAAAAAAAACTTAAGTGATATATACAGATAGACAGAAAAGTAAAAGAAATAACATGTGTAATAGCTAATTGTACTTACTTTCTTGATGACACTTCTTATCCTTTGAACGTCGATGTTGATGTGGACAAATGAATCTGAGTAATTTTCATTTCCAGGTCAATTCACCCTCACCGTTGGAGACGACGTCTTTTCCGTTTTTATTAAAGTGACTCCTCAATGATAAATGTTTATCAAGCTGTGGCAAGCTATGGGATGTAGAAATTCTCTGTAGCTTTATCTACTATTCTCTATAGATACCTTGTGCTTCTTTCGCCTCCTCACTCTTTCTTTACACTTCCGTGGGCTCTTGTAACAAAGCGTTGTGAACCATGACAACGGATTGAACTTCTCCAGTATAAAAGGAAATACTTGAGACTTAGCCTTTGTTTATTGTTTTGAAAACTTTCAAATCTCCGGTGAACAGAATTCCTGGAATCTGTGTGTATTAAATTGTACTAAAGACAGTAGTTATGTGCTGTAGAATGGTAAAGTATCTTATTCACTGGTGTACGAACAAATGTTCTAGTTAGAATTAAAATTCTGTAATTGCTTCCTATAAACAACTGGGAGAGCTTCTTTCAGTTGTAAGCTTAAAACAGCATCTGAAATGGCTAGTTTCAAGTCTGAAAAGAGCTTGACATAAAGGCTTGATAAGGAAGTAGTCGATTACTTTTGGATTTTTAAAAAGCTCTGAGCTAATTAGATTGTTGTCTAGTTGTAAAGACCGACGTGTAAGAGATGATTACTTTGTAAAGATGGCTCAAGTATATCCACCTGCCATCTTCTACTACTCTAGTAATGTTCTTATAACCAAAGGCAATTACACGAGCTGAGGAAATCACTTTGTGATTAAAGGTGAGCGACGGAAGATGAAAATCGTGTCGACAAAGAGGTTTGTTGGTGTTGTATAGATAGGGAGCCAGTTGGAGGAGAAGTCCTCTTCAGATGGGAGCCAGTTGTGGATTGAGGGAGAGATGTGAGAATACCCGCTTTTCTCATCATGCCCTTCGCCCAGAGATTCAGTCGGCTGGTACACAACAACGTAGAGGGAGAGAGAGAGAATGTACATAACTTGTGTAACTCTCGATTCGTTCCTAAAAACATACATGCCCGTTGACACAGGAAAACTTCCTGTACCTAACCTATATACTCATATAAATTGTGATATTTTATTTAAAAACTGTAATAAAACGCTAATAGGCCTTGTGTGCCAGCAATGCATACTTTCATACGCATAAAGTCATACAGTCACACACGTAGTCATATACTTGTATTCACATTTATAAGCTAGTAAAACCAATGCGTATGTATAACTGCTCATACTTGTGGGCTGTCATTGTACATCTTAATTAATTTGCCATTATAAAAGCTGTGCAATACTTGCGTTAAAAACGAGTTGACAGTGTTGTTTTGGGAATTGTGAATGTAGGTTGCACATTTTGGTGATAGGTGCGGGGTACGGGGCAGACACGTACACATAACACTGTTGTATTCATCTGTTGTATCCAGCCAAATCTATTTTTCCTTCCCCATATCGCAAAACAACAACAACATATTGGCTGAGACTTCACAGGGTGTATTAAGTATTAGCCTCAATGTCAAATATAGTTTTAGACTCAAAGGTTATATGCCTGTCACATACGCCTACAATGTTATGTATTTACCTTCCTCGGAACAAATATATATCGTTTTCATTGACATTTTAGTGTACCATTCGTTTTCACTTACACTCTCTTGATTGGGTCAACTACTCCAACGAAGCACTTGTTGCAGAGTATTACTGGTTGTGTGTAGCTCTCTAAAAATTTGATGAAATGCTACTTTTACGATTGTAACACTTTTGCTGGTATCGATAGTGTCAGTTTGTGGCTGTCGCTGTGTTATTTGGAAGTTTTTCATAAGCGAATTCGTACACACATGATTTTATTAATGTTTTTCGTATAGACAGTAAGCCTTTGGGGATTAAATGCACAAATAATGTACATGTTCGGAAATGCACGAAGAATCAAACAAACACTATAAAGCTTGTCGTGTGAACGGGATTTGAACCGCTTTGACGGTTTGTCTGCCAGTTGTGGTGCATGACAATATTTACTTGCTATGTTACAAGTATCTCTCTCTCCCTTACGGAAAAGAAGTGGAATCAAATACTGTTCTGACTTCAGTTTACAAATTCAGTTCGGTAGATGAACTTTAATTTATTCATAGCTGTCAATTATTATTAATTCTGAGAACTTAAAATCTATACACGCTATAAATACTTTTTTCCCTGAAAATTTTGTCAGATTCTATCATTATCAGAAATGTAACACTCTGTTTGAAGCGTTTTTATAGTCTGTATCTCATGAACTAATAATAATAAGGTTTTGATGGCTTTTTATTCAAAAATATTTCTACATATTCGATACGTTTGCAAAGCTTTTTAATACAAAATCGTTAATAGTTATTTATTATTTTATTGCTTTCGTTTTTATTATCGCATTCGAACGTTCAATACAGCATGAATTTGCTAAAGCTGGCAAGTTATACAAATCTAAATAGGTTTTCAAGGTAAACTTGAACGCAGAATGTAGAGAGAAGGCGTAAAAGAATGTTAAAAGCTCTATACGACTCATAGTGTGGTACTGATTTGATGAAATCAAAAGCCATAAATCATTGCTGTGTGCAACGGTTGTAATTTGAAAATTTATGGAGAAAATTGCATGCCCGGGTATTCATATTTAATAATTGATACATGGAAAAACTTTTGAAAGAACACTGTTAAAATTACTTGTTTGTGTATACAAGAGTTATTCTCGATACAATTGTGCGTTTGTGTAATTTTCAAACTTATAGCCAAGATTGCATTCCATTATGATTCCGGCAACATTTCATGGAGTTATGTTTAGAACAACAAGCAAAAAACGTGGCATTGCAGAGACAGACGGGGAAATGGAGCATATTCGTACATATTACGTACATACTACACAATTTTATTGCTATTACAAGAAGTATAATGATGTATACCTAGTAATTTTCCCTGAATATTTAACATTGAGACCCTCATTTTTTACAGGATTACTATTCCCAGGCTCAAGTTTTATGTATTCATGGAAATGTGAAGCAGGAAAAATATCTTGCACGGAATTGAACAACGATATTCTCAGCCACCTATAAATTAATCCATGCTGGTCCCAAATCGATTGGTTTGTTGTTCATGAATGGATAAGAAATATTAAATTATTTCTAACCCTCTGATCTCATTCTTTCCTCTTCAGATTGTCTCGAATCAGTATTGAACTGCACGTCTTGGGTCTTAAACAGATTATAAGAACCCATATAATCGGTTCCTGCAACAGTTCCGAATCGTAATTTCACCTCCGTATGGACGGATATCTGGGGTGAATCCCAATCAGGAGTATTACGAGAGAATTACATTCGAATACATTACAATTTCGAAGGATGAAAGATCCAATAAGAAGAACCATGTTGTAATATGTCGTAGAATGTAGGAGCATTGTAGTGAGCATATGGCCGTCTTAAAAATGCCTACTGCTCGTAATTTATTTAATCGATTTTTCCTATGAAATTGAACCCTGGAAGGATTTCGGGGCAACTTGTTTCAGTTATAAAATAATGGAAACAACATATGTGTAAACTGTATAAAAAACTTACACTAAAAATTTTAACGACGACATATCTCTTTATATGTGCTTTGTATCAAGAATCTTTATATGTGTGTAGCTTGAGATTAATTTATATGACGCCCTATCATGCAAGCGCCCGCAACAGAAAAATCATGTCGTTGTGGTAATGTTCAAATTGATAAATTGGCATTATTTTCCTTGACGTTTGAAAACATGTGTGGAAGCAAAGGGGACTGCAAGTGTTTTCAGAATGATTCTAATATTTTTAATGCATTGTGTATATGTACACCCAGTTATGGACACTGTCCCCGGTGCACTTGGGATATTAAACTGAAGATCAGCTACTATAAAAGGCTTCATGGCAACGGCAATAAGCTCGCAAGCAGAAGCATAAGAAGGACGTGTTTTGGAAAACTACTGCCACTATTTCCAAACGTGAAAGGTTTTCAAAGCAATTCTCCCTTCTACATTCAAGTAATTTCATCTTTCGACCATGTATTAAAACTTATGGATACATTGACATTGCCTTTATGTAAGTATAAAAAGTATAGATATTCTGGATTGTATAGTCTATCTCTGTCGGATACATAACGATCCGAGATCTCAGATCTGGAGTTGGTTTTATACAAGTATAATAATATCCAGGAAGATCCAATTTTCTTCAGAATTCACTTAAAGGTTGACAGGATGAGCTCAAGCACATTTGCAGTGTATACATATGTGGCCGTCAAGTGTTAATGCAAAGGTGCTATATGTACGTATGGGCTATAGGCTATCCATGTGGATACATATAGATAAGTATAACATATCTCGTACTATTTGCAATCAGTATCTTCGGACCATCTATATAGTTATGTATTGTACTTATATACATGAGACTTCAGAGATTATTAAGTTCCCCTAGTTGTGACAAGTTTGTCGCTCGTAATGACCCTCATCTGGAGTTTAAGAAGTTGCGAACAATCGCATTTCCTCCCTGCGGAATTCTTGATGTCAACTCCAGTTGCGAGATAAGTCGGACAAATGAACGACGATGGCTTGATAGTGTTGTTTACATTTCATAACATATTTGTCCAACGCACTTTGCTTTTCATATCGGATTTTCAATGCGACCAAATGATGATATAATTAAGGATTTAACGTCAAGACGGAACTACTGATGTTACTTAAAATTATTGCCAGAAAATTGATTGTGGCTAGTGGCTACAAGCGCACGAATTTCCGGGGGGTTGATCCTTACATGTATATATACATCATACGCATATATGTATGCGTGAAGATTTCGGAAATTCTTAGAAGTAACAGTGACAACTGTGGTTCATAATGGGCAGGAATCATCGATTTAAGCCTGTGCAGGTTTGTTAGATTTGTAGTTGTCAGTGCTCTTAAAACTGCTGGTTGTTTCATTGTAGTGAGTGATACAATGGTCATACAATCGAAAACATATTTAAAACTCTATTACTTGAACGAATGTGTGACCTGCGAGATCAAACGTGTATGCTGCATGGGGTTGGACAAAATAGGAAAACTGTGGTTGAAGGATGCTGTGATTCTTTTTGTACAGGAAGGCAATGCCAAACACAGAATTCTGAGCTTCCTCGTCTCTTGGTGATGGACAACGGAAATAATGAGAACGAGAGCAAAGCAAACTTTCCTAGTACTGTAGATTCTCTTGATCACCTACGTGAAAACATTGGATTGAAGAGAGAACAATGTATCCTCGTTGGAGTGAGTGATGTGGAAATGTGCTCTTTGCGGCCAAGAGCAAAAGATTAAATTCAGAGGACAAAGACAAAGAGCTTAGATCTATCCGTATGTGGAAGAGAATATTGGTCTGTCTCTTTGTTTCCCAGCACGAAGCATTAGTCCTGTTGTAATCCGAAAAGAATGACGTTATAGTGTTTGTACTCTTTGAACATCAAGCTGAATCTTACAAGTGATTAATCACTATATTCTTTGCCTGCTTATCAGCACTAAGAAGTCTACAATATATTGAAAATATTGTTTTACACTCTAACCATAAGTTGAGACCATGGATTGCTGTGCTTTCACAAAATTAAATCGGTAGACAGTTCGTAAAAGGATGAAACTTTCGACGGGGACATTTAAATGCCTACAGTAGCAACATATGTAAATTGTTAACAATTAATTTATAACTTGACGAAACACCAACTTTCGGAAGATTATAAGCACATGGAATTTTAATTGATAAGCAAATGGAATAAAATTCAAAACAAGTATAAATGATGTAAATACATTTTGTTGTAAATTAAACAGCGAGTATTTACTTTCACATTAAATATCATCTCATTTTTGGAAGTTATAGTGAGACAGCTGCCTCAAGGGTAGATTCAAATCTTTGCAAACGAGATAAATTTGTATTAAAATATCCTTTGGCGTAAAAAACACATTTTCACAGTTGATCACATTTGTAACATTAACTATTTTAATTTAACTAACATTCATTTACTTCACACCACATTTTAAAGACGAAAATATTTTGCCACATTTTAGTTCGGCAGCAAATTCTTGCATAAATTTAAGGGTGTAACTGTCCTTCTCGGATTTTTTTGACTCGTAAATAGCCACCATATACATTTTTGCATCCGTTCGCATTACAAAATAAGTTGCTTGAACCTGCAAAATAAGGAAACAAAAATAAGATAGTTTTTGGATAATTCGGATTCCAGCGTTACCGCAAAACTAAAATACAGCAAACCGTATTCAAAACTATAAAATTGAACATACACTGGAGTCAAAAATTCCAACAAATTTATCAACGTTGAGCTCCTGCAGTCGATCGCTAATTATCATCACTACGCTTGGCCAATGACTAGTTGGTTTCTGCAAGCAATTAAGGAAACAATAATTTAATATCTGCACACGTAATTCGGAACTACATGTTGATAATATGAGCTGATTATATTAGCTGAGCAACAGGTTTACCGATGGAATTGCCAAAATGGCAGGAAATGATTCTAGACCTTGTGGAGAATTGACTACTCTAGCTGGATGTTGATATCCATTAGCATGAAAGTTAACATCTCTGGCATCAAAGACAAGACAAACGGAAAGAGCGTCAGACTTTTTTTGAAACGATGCTAATCTGGAGAAGTAAACATCTTTCATTGGTGGTTGGTAAGGTTATGGAATTAAAATAAAATAATGCCGATATCAAACTTACTTGTAGTAAAGATCTGTTTGTAGTTTGGAACAGTAGAGTCTAATGTTGTAGGTATCATTTGAATTTTTTACCAGGATTTCGTAAAAATATAACGAAAATTTGGAAAGAAGAGTTGCTTTCAGTTTCCATATCCAAACATACAAGGCTGGCAATGCAGGAGGAAAGTTATAAAAAGTAGATTTCTTGGAAGACTGAAAAAATAGCATATATATAATATAATTAGGCATAAATTAAAATCTAGATCATAAGTAAAAAAGACGCCCTTAAGACCGCACAAATTACATACCTCTTTCAATTGTAAATAATTCGCCCACTCAGTCAGTAACTTGTGAGCATCTTGTATAGAAATTAAGGAAGCCAAAAATTCCCAGTTTTGTACTGTCGCATGGGCTTTTAATAAACTAGTCATGCTCTCGATTTCCCACCTAATCATACGAGTCAAGAATATTATAATAAAGAATTAAATCGTCCTAGTATTTAAAGCCCTCAAAACAATATGATTAGACAAGTTTACCCGATTGTTTGGTAAAGTGCATGTGCAGCTGGTGTGGAAGCTCGTTTTTCTTCGTTGTATCTGTCTATTATCAGTTCGACATCGGACAGGAGATCAACAATCTCAACATTTTTGGCAGTTCCCAACAGTGACAGCTTTTCATAGCTATTCAGTAAAAAATATATTCCCAGAAACTATCAAAAAATACTTAAAACCAAACAGGCAGTCAATCTGCATTAATTTTAAAGTTGACGTACAAATCCATCAAATCCAATCGTAATCCAACAAGGGCCACGACCTCATCTCGAACAATGACATGTTCATCTATAATTGGTTCTGTCAGCTTTTTCAAATCTGATTTGATGATCATAAGAGATGACTTCAAATTACTCTGTAACATACAATTAATAATAATTATTATTTATTCTGGCTTAGTTATATGGTCATTAAATATTATTCAATTTAACGGATAGTTCCAAATACACTCACATCTTTCCTTAAAAATCCCTTCGGTGCCAGGAACGTCAAATGTACATAACTCTTTTCTGCAGCTACAAAGTGACCCACGGATGTTAACAACAACAGCCAGTTATGTGTTTTAGGTATCCCTGTGGAGATGGTAATAGAACTTTGACCCTGAGGCTGGTGCTTCACTGTATACTCCCGCAATTGCTTGTCCACGTATTCTTTGGCTTTATCGAAGGAGAAATGAGACAGGCACGTGTAAAAGGATTCTGTTATAGAATAGAAGACCAATAAAATATTATACATACACCCATTCTTTTATTTTTTAAATAATATAAATTAGAACGCTTTTCTTAATTATAACTGCTTACCACAAAAGGCTTCAACCAGATTCACGGGTGGCAAAGGGTCTCCTTTTTTCTTACTTTCGGTAACATTTTCCCGTTTGAATCTAATTTGCGGAGGTGTACTCTGCGATGGCACATGTAGTAAAGAGGAAGATTCAGGATAGGAAGAACCAGCAGTTGCATCTGATGATTGCGATGTGGATTGGGAAGAATAAGACATTTATTTCTAAAAAAATAAAAATACATTTTCATAATTATTTTTAATTATACAATTTATCCTCATTATTTCATCAACTTTACAACATGAATCAAAAAGTATAATCAAACTCCCCATTAACAACAATACGGTCCTCAACATCAATAATGAACAAAATACCAGAAATTTGACAAAAAAGGAAACAACAAACTAGCAATAATAAATTATTCGGAATTATTCCTAAAAAATTCTAATAATTTGCACTAATAAATACAAAAAAATTTATTAAGAACTTTGAAACCATTTAATTGGGTCACACTTCTTTGAATTTCTAAATGAATTTGAAAACTTCCTCCAAGCTTCCAATGATCGTGTAAAGCAATCAATTAGAACGTTAAAGAATATTGACAGAATAACTACGAACTTACGCAAGAACAAGTAATCGCGTAATTAATTTATCAATAATATAACACAGTACTCCAACAACAAGAACAATAAATTCACTACTTCACTAAATAAATACAAATATGTAACATTACCTCAAAAAAGGAAGGAGCTACATTTAAAAAATTCCACCCATAATATTTAGTAATAATAAATATCCTTAATGACAAAGTTTAGTAAACAAACTTAAAATAATAAGTGCACAAAAAGTATAGGGAAAAAGTGAATGTGAGCAACGAATCCTTTTAATATTTATTTTTTCTTGCACGCTTTTCCCTCGTGCCCTCAAGGCTACGAGAATAAATTCTATGCATTGAAAAATGAATGCATTTCAATTTCAATTCAATGCTTGTGCATTTCCTCAAGTTTTAAAATTCGCGGTTGAATCTTCTCCGCCGGTAAAAAGAAAACATGCTTTCACTCCTTCTTAAGCCCATTTGATCAACGCTTCGGAACGTTTTTTGGACGTTTTTGAGCGTTTTTTCAACGATTCCGAGTGTTTTTATAATGTCAAAACTATATTCTTCGTTCAATAATTATCAAAAATAATACGAAAATAAATAATAGAAATCAAAGGAAAATAAAAAAAATTATATAAAATAAAGGAAAATAAATAAATAATATCTGTAGAAAGCAAAGGAAAATAAATAAATAATAGAAAATAAAGGAAAATAAATAAATAATAGAAAATAAAGGAAAATA
>JAQGAK010000929.1:0-46409 GCA_034696945.1 Lipothrix lubbocki | reverse complement strand
TCAGTTGGTTTTCCCCCTATTTCCCATCCCTGATTTACTTTATTTCATACCATAATCTTACTCTCCTTACAATATGTAAGTGTACAATATACTACTAGTAAAAGAAGCGAATCCTATGAATCTGGCAGTCTCTGCATGGAGGTCCACTTTCAAAATTACGATGGCAGCCAGCTTTCTTTTCCATTCATTTATTCCTCATATACATGTTGAGGTAAGCAGAGTTTCATCCATATCCCCACTGGTTTGAACTTCAGATTTTCTATATCCCGATAATTTGATGGGAGGAGTACGAAAACTTGACGGCACATAGTGTATGTAATTATATACATATCTCTTGAACATGTATACATAACACTTGGAAGTTATCAAGAAGGAGCAAAAGTAAAGGAGATTCTGTACTCAGAAAATAATTTAAAAAAAACTTTGTTATAATTATATACTTATACCAGTAAGGCATTCGGCACTAGCAGAGGTGCAATACTGCAAGACTCAATCTCACAGTTTAAGTAGATAGAAAGCTTCCTAAAATATATGAGCATCTACTGATTGGTTCCTATAGTTCATGTCTCATACAAGATCCTACACTATTGGTAACCCTACACAACAAATTGGATTATACTGTCTTCGCACATACCTATACAAGATCCTACACTGCTATACATATGTATCACACAAGTTCTTATACTACATGATCCAAGAATAAAGCTCGCGAATACAATTGAACAGTAGTGTACATATTTGCTTAGCGTTTCAACCAGACATAGCATAGGAAATTTGACTTCCCATTGCTATTTCAATACATCCTTAATTCTTTCTAGGCCTTTAATGCTAGTTCGATATAACAGTCGTTAATTTATATCTATGTACCCCTGGTATGTATGTAGTTTTAGCCTTGATTCGATCTTTGGAAATTGACAATTAGATAATTTAGTTCGGAAGAACTTAATTCTAGATAAAAAACATTTGTTACTCGTATAACTAATAGTGTAATTTCCACAACTTGATATACTGTAGACTACTTTGATTCTACAGCGCATTGTATTCTGAGTATAGAAAGCGTATTCTTGTCACTGGGAAGAAGCACTTATTTCACACCGATCAGCACTTATATTGTCTACGCTGATTTGCACGTTAAGTAAAGTTTGGGAACTTTCTTTCACCGAGGCTGACAAATACGGTAGCAATTCAGCTATAGTATTCTTGTTCGGGTAGCAGCACAATGTCGAGGGTTTATTTCAGTTTCTTTGTCCAACTGAAAGTATCGCTTTCTATGACGACCCACCTCGGTCGGTACACAATGGCAAGGAAGAAAGTGACCATGGGCATATACACGTGCAGGGATGATAGTGGTATCTCGAAGGAGGATGGAAGAAGCTTAAAGTTTGCCGAAAAACAAGGTAAATGGGAGGAAAGAATAGGGTTTCCATGGTTGGAGCCAGGAGGAAAGCAAGCTGGAATAGTACAATGTGTATAATGTTTCTCACCAACGACGTTGCTGTGCAAAGAAAATAAATAGAAATTGTAGCTCCGATGCTGGAGGCTTGACACGCGCGCGTGCATGTCATTCCAGTATTTCCGATAGTTGCCTCCTAATAATAAAACTCGCTCTGACACTACTGCTGCATGGACGACAGATTATAAACCTCCATATAGATTATAAACCTTAGACTTTATTTAGAGATAGACTCGTTGTAAATAAGGAAACTTGAACAATTCAAAAATAAGATGTCTATCGATTCATAAAGACATAGGTATGTACACTCCCACACTGCAGATTTCGCTCAAGGTATATGTAGATATTTTGAAAAAGTAATATATGTGGATTATTCTACGACCTCTTATCAAGTCAAATTTACACACACAGAGTACTGTGCTGCAGACATCAAAATCAGTAGAAACTCCTGAGCCAATATGGTCCCAAGAATATATAAACAGGGAAATAGCGTTAAATTGGTTTCGTAGAGTAGTAATAGCACCAAAGTTAACTCAAAAATCTGAAATGGCATTATGCATTTTTGATGCTGGATAGAATGCCTCAGTCGAATTCAAATGGGATATTACACCGTGAAGAATTAGCCTGAGCTGGTAGTTCTCTCGTCTCTGTTTCGGAACATTCAATGCAATCACCCCAAACGAGACAAATGCTGAGCACGATTAGAACCACTTGTATTGAAATCCCCGCGCTTCGTAGTAAAACTGAAAATATCAATAACAATAACATTGAAAGGTATAAAAGTACCTCAAGTTTATTACATTCAGAACTTAATGTCAAGCGGAAACGAAACCCCTCCTCCATAGAGTATACAAGCAGTACTACAAACACTAGACATGGGAGACGGAAAAGTTTTAGGATTAATAATACAACAATGAAATTGCGTACTTGATGTAATTCTTATTTTATATTTTTATACCGAATGTGATAGCTTAAATTACATTACATATCTGCGGGCTCATTCCAGCTATAGCGTATATGTCGGCAAATAAAGCTATATAAAAAAGGCGTCCCGTCCACCAAACTTGCGAATCTATCTTGAACGTTCATCATTATTGATGAGACGGATGGCTGATACTAATATCATTAAAAATGTATCTACACAAAACGAAATTCGTTGAGGTCACGCAGATGGCATTCACCGTTTGTATGGAATGAGTGTGGAAAAACTTCTACAACCAAGACAATGAATCAAATCTCAAGGTTCTCTACCCACGGAACCGCATATTCTCAACTTCTTACATTTTGCACTAGTATTTGCTTTCTCTCCCTTCAAACGGATATACTTGAAGTTGTACATGAGTACTTGCCTATTATATTGCATACATAACTTTTGCACAGAGGAAAAGGCTTTACTCTTTTTTGTACTTACATCGCTTCACAAGGATAAATACATACATATCACTTTCGCACACATACAGTCAAAAAATAGTACACCCCGTGCCCCGTGCAACTTTCTTTATTTGTGCAAGATTTGAAAACAGAATGATATATAGTAAACTATTCCGACGAATAGTGCTGTGCAAATACGAAACGCTGTATTATGCAAATACTCACGCTTGTGCACATTCAACTGAATTTGATAAGAAAATTTTGCTTTCTTATACTGAGCAAACAAACAACAAGTGCAAGAATAAACAGTGGTACCAACTACTACCAACATCATCACTTCAATCTACACTGTAAACTCAGAGAGACGGTGCAAAAACAGGTATATGCAGTATAAGTAACTAACCCGAGGTATTACAATGTCCAGCGTTCTTGAGAATACTTACATATCAGCTAATAGAAAGCTGAGATTAGTAAATACGTTTAATCCAACGTATAATTACCTGGCATAGACATACATAACTGAAAACTTCATTTTCATTAAGCTTTGCCTACATATTTCTTCTCTTGATCAAATTATTTCAGAACATAGCAATCATTACTTTAGAAGATATTATTTACGGTACATGTTTGTTTATAACTTGTTAGTTTTAAGCAGAGTTCCCTCAGTCTCAGTACATGTATGCATTATGCATAATCCGTTCTTACAGCATTTTCATTTGAAATTATGTTCTAAAAGCAAACGACATAGCTGAAGTTTCAACGTTTGGAGTAGCAAAATGTAGTTAGTTCATCACACGATGAAGGAAAGAACAGCTGGTAAAGTTTTAGCAGGTACACATCAAGGAATTCAAATCTACCGGAGGAACATGTTAATGCATTTTAAACAACATTGACAACTGACAAGTTAATTCCCTGAAGAATTCTGGCATTATGCCGCCACCGTTGAAAACGAAACTCTCAGCATTTCTATCGAATCGGTTGATGGAAATCTGTAGCTTTTTAAAACAAGTTGCTACACGAAATGTTACCCGCAGTTCTCTCTTGCGAGTGTCACAAGCTTTTAATATTTTATCACATGGGCTTTCAAAGCAGATTTCAGCTAGTTCATTCCAATCATTCTACTGCTAATAAATCTTCTCAAGTTGGAATTAACTGTATAGGTACATGATACATTTGTCTCACTATTTACATATACAAAGGTATGTATCTTAACATTTACTTTCACCAAGCAATGACTCTGATTTACCAAGACTTGTATTCCAGAAGAACTAATTCATAAACCGTGTCAAACAAATGTTCGCAATCTATCTGTTCCAAAACATATCACTTGCAACGACAGATTTTACATACTATGTCACGTCTGTATAAATTTCCAGGATGTAAATACTACGTCGTAGTCAGCCTTTAGTCCGACGAAAAGAAAGTTTACCAGAAGAGTGAATAACAAAGTATTCATCAGCGTGTTTTAATTTGGAGTGAAACAAAGCTATGGGGCCTGTTGTACAGATAACTTATATTTTAATCCACTTGTGACTTCTGGGACTTTCAACATACTTCCAAAATACCTAATTTAGTTTCGTTCGAGTAGGTTAGTAGCAATAGTTTTACAGTTGTCATCTAAAGAGTGAGTAACAATAGTTCTCCACTTTTAGCTGAAGAAGTTACTCAGAAATATGCACATAATGTGAAAATATAAAACCAAGCGCTGCGTGAAACACGACAATAATAAGTTTTATAAGCATTCAGTAAAATAATGCCGGAGAAAATTATCTGGTAATTTGGAGTACTTTCGACCGATCCATTTTTTCAGATTCACTAGATGATAAATTCTATAACATAAGTATACCTATAATAATTATACAATAATTATTATTATTGTACCATTGTACGTATACTGTGTATGCTTATATGCGTAGCTTATTTTTGTTACTGGGTGAAGTAGAGTAGTCCTAACAGTAGTTAACAATACAATGTTTAATTCGAGTATAACTACCTATACAGTTTCTAGCATGACGTACGACAACTCGAGTTCAACAACAAAACAGAAGGACGCCTGATTTTTTCGGAGTTTGCACGCTCTTTGCCTTCCAACTACAATAATAAAGAATGAGATTATACCGTTGTATAATCGAAAAAAGGGATGGCAAAGTTCAAAGACAGGGATAATGAAGGGTTATATGCACTCTCTATCGCTTACCATTTCGTTGTTACAAGTCGCGCATCCTCATCACACATACAAGACACAAGTTTATTTTTACTGCCAACTTTTACGTGTTATAATCTTATCTATCCAGAGCTCCCATGGTTGCACGTTGCACGGTTAAGTATAAATAACATAGTGTACCTCGTTACAGCAGGCATTGCACACACATATAATTATACTTATATTAGTCGTTTTATATGTATGTACACATTCGGAGAACAAGTCATTGAAAAAGTCAGTTGTAGTATAGGATTCGTTACTGTAGCTGTAGAGGAACAAAGTTATAAAAGCCACATGAAACAAAACTTTTTAATTCACAACTCCTCCAAATATGTTATTGCATACCCAAAGACCAAAAGTAGATAAATATATTTAATTATTAATTATAAATACAGAAGAGCTCGAAAGTCTTGGAAACTTCAAGAACTGGACGATCTCTATAGACATAAATAAGTATACAATCAATTTGTACAGCTGTAGTACTATACATACATAATTTAGAAAACCTCTATCTGAATGTCGAGGTTGTTAACTGAAACTAAAGCTTTCTCCCCAAGAGAAATGAGTTGCTTGAAATCCATCAGTGATATTGCAGCTGACGTAGTAATAATGTCGTAACATTTACTAGGATTCAAGAAATGAATTTTCCTCTTTATCAGCAATGCAAGAGAGCTGAGGTAGTTAAAATCCTAGAACTCTCGTCCTTATTTCATCCAGAAAGGGACGAAAAAATTTCCCAGTTAGTATTTTCCGATGAATCGACAACTATCCAACATAAAAGTTTTCTACCCCAATCCACAAGCCTCAAGGTTTTGACGAAACAAACATTGAATAAGTATGTCAAGAAAACTTCTAAAGGTCAAAAGACCAATGGATATGCAACTGGAAAGAAATGACGGGAAACAGAAAGTGACCATGTAATCAGCGATCATCAATGAAAACCATACAACTCAATTATTCATACGTTACAGGACTATACATATATATGTGCAATCATGATCTGATTGCAATAACAAGTCTCGCCAACTTTCACCCTCATAAAATTTACCTTGATAATGACCCATGACTCGAGCTCATACGTCCAAGCAAGGGTGTACCCATAATCCAGTTAACTAGTATAATAGGAGCAAAAACTTTGATAATCCGTCTCGCAACAGGGAGGACTGGATCCCTCTTCATCGGAAATAAGTTTAGCCGGACTCGAAAATCGTTCCTAATTATTACCTTTGATGAGAGCTAGAATGATTTTATTCGGCTGCAACAGAATCCGCTTTTTGGTCAGAGAGCAGAAAGTCTAGAGGATGAGTGTCCTCAAGGATTTCCTTTTACAACCTCTCGATAGTAGTTGTTTCCTTCCAACGCACGACTATACTTCACTGTCTTCATCACTCCAGGATTTCGATCTCCACAAATGAAGGAGTATAGAAAAAACGATGGGAATCAAAATGTGCAAGACATTAGTTCTCAACGCGGGTTTACTATTGTTCTCGCTCCTTCACGCCTGATAACCCCCCAATGACAATCTAGTTCATTATAGTGTAAGTAGATAGTCTACAGTTTCCATATTACTTTCATGTGTCTTGTATCAGTAGGAAGGACATACAAATACTTAGGGAATGTGAAAAGCGTAATCTTTACACAACCTAGTGGGTTGTGTTAGCTGGGCCTAACTATTAGTTTTTTCGATGAAGTGATTCATGATACTCTTTTTGTTATTGTACTCTACTATTATTATCCCATATAATATCCCGTATTTACAAGTACTTACCAATCGTAATAGCATTACTCAAACATAAACAGCCAATTTATGCTCAACTTTGCTGTATTGTTTTATATAAGATATCTAATTACTTGTTATCTTCATATGATCATTATAATCTCGTTAAAAGTTACTCCAGTGGCATTTAAAAGCACCTGTATGGAAGATTCTACTACTTTGCTGCGGACACATAACGACATTCGAACTTCTGAAGTACAAGGAAATGTCGATTGCAAAGGCGGTGAACATAGTTGACGTACAGACCATGTATAGTAAGTAATCCCTGAAATCATGTTGCTCTTCACGAATCAATGCAGACTAAGCTCTGATTGTAATCTGATTATAATCAAAATTACAAGCCACATGGTTCTCGAGAAACCTTATATACATTATCTCAAATATAGCTTTTGCACCCCCAATATCTGTTTAAAAAATCCTGCTTAAAATTGTCCCAATTTAGATTAAACAGTTTAAAAACAAGTACACATAAGTACAACGTTTTGAGTACGGGAATATATTGTGCAAACTAAAAGATCCAACTTGAACTTGATCTGATGAACTAAAATGTGTTCCTCCAAGCCTGATAATCAGTTGCACAAATGTTCATGGAATGAACCAAAAGTATCTAAGTTGCTGATTCGTTGATATTTTCTATCCAGAAATGTTAAAATGGTCTGTTAAAAATATAGTAAGCAATGTGATTAGAAGCTTAAATCGTTATATGGCAAGAAGGAGTTCAAAATAGGATTTTACATGAGGCTGTAAATGTAGACATGTCATCCTAAAAATAACATTTTATTAACCAGCTGTATGCATTACTTTAAAAGTGGTAGTAACTTTGATAACTTAATTACTTTGCCAATTTTTCCTCGTGCAAGAAACTAACCCTATATGGCCCATGGCCCTTGATTGAATTTCGAAACTAAAAAGCTGATCTGTTGGAGCAATTCCAAGTCAAGAAGTTTAAGAAATGTTTCGATATAAACATTGAAGAAATTCCAAAGTGCATCTTTCTGCGTATCTTACACGTATGTTATATTCAACTCCTACGCCGCGGCTTGCACTTGAAGCATTTATGTATGTCGCATCTATTTCAGCTCAAACCCGACTCTGTCTATCGCACTAAGCTGTTCTGGTGACTGTCTCCTGCTTTCTGAGTATCGACCTGCTGAAGTTAGTTTGAGTATCAAATGCAGCCGAAGCGGCAAAGAAAAAGAAACTTAACTTTATTTCACTGCTGCTACAGTGTTAAACGTGCCTTTTCATACACATCGTTTAGGTTTCCTGAATTTATTAAATAATTTAATTTGTCCCAGGTTTAGATCTTAAGAGATCTTCACAAAAGCCATTAAATAAAAGTTATAATTGTGTCATAAGGAATTTTGCTTTATTCTATTTTAATTTTATTTTGTTGTAATCTGTTATTTAATTGTAGACGAAACCCAAATTTAGTGAGGCGCCTTGATCACATAAATTTGGGTCATCTAAACACCCTCAACCACTGGTTTTGTAACCTTGGAGGCACGAATGGCAAAGTTCGGTTAAGTACGTTGCCATTCCTTCGGATTTGCAACACACATTGATCGGATGATGACTACGATGTGAAGATGCTGGCAGTTGGCGAAACATACAAAACCATAACAAATAACTAACGTGAGCAAGTTTTTGACATCGGAAGCTTCGTCCCATTCCGTGCTAGCCTCGTCCTGTCCTAGCTCCACCAGAACTTATATCCTAATTATTATACGCTATATGTTAAGAAAATCCTGAGAAATAAGCACATTATCCTCCTTTTAAGTACTCCTTTCCAAACTATAATGTCTTCAACTTTCCTTCCTTTCTTGAACTTCCTAGTACTGAATCCCACTCACATTACCTATCTATTATGTCCAAGTCAAATACAGCTCTGAGGTTTTACTTCCTCTTTCATGCACCGCACACAAAGTCACCGCCGATGGGCTTGAAAATGTAGTCCATATTTTAGCATAGATAAGAAATGCAGCGCTGTACCACGAAATGCGAAATTTTTACCGCCTAAATTTACGATTTTTGGAATTCACAAATTTCGAATTTTGGGAATAAACCATTTATAATATATGACTGAGTCTGAACAAGTTTGTATCCCGAAACGTTGCTGCTAATGAAGAATTAACTGTTGTGAAATAACTATTCTGATTATTTTAAAATAAAGAATAAACCACTTCACTTGTACACTTATAAAATTAAGCTGAACGGTTTTGTATGTATGTCTTCAATTAATTGACACGGCAGGTAAAGTAAATAAAAGTGTAACATTTTAACAGGATAATGTTGCGGTAGACAATTAATGAAGTTATAAGTATACGATAAAAGTACTGCCATATGTACAATACAAACATCAATGGATACTAGTGTAGTAAGGAGCGTACAAAGAGGTGTGAATCCAAGTAAAATACGTAACTGAATTTATACTTCATGGTCGATATAAATATAAAAGCTTGCCTGTGGGCTACACAATATCAGGACCTGGATCAAAGAAAGTAAGACAGAAAAGCAGAATACAATCACAACAGCGTCACTGTCACCATTTAAATGTTCAGAGTGTTTTAGTAGTATCGTTGGCACATCTACAGAGCAAGTAGTCAGCAGTGAACTACAGCCCTGCTGCTCTCTCGATTATACTGAAACCTCATACAAATAAATGTCATTATTGTCACCTGAGGCAGTGATTTCCATTTCAATGGCATATTTACATTTTATTTACCTCTTTCACGTCTTTCCAACTCTAAGTAGTATAATTAGCATGTACTGCTATAGTATAGTGTATGGGAGTCATCGCATTAGCCTATTGGGATAAGCGCCACATCCAACACTCTTCCATTTAAATTAGTCAAAGTGTTATTTAAGTAGATTCGTAAGGGTAGCCAAGTACAAAGGAATCGTAAGTTAAATATTACTGAGGTAGAATAACCATGGCGTTTCTTTTCGCCGTACATAGAGGTTTGGGAAATAAATGCAGCTCTTTCCTGGCTACTTTATCACTATTATTATTACTACAGCGCCATACCCCCGATAGTATAACCTTGTTGCAAATTATCTCAACTGCTCGTGTGCACGCAAACCTGAATACATATATTGTAGAAAAGGATGCTTGGTTGGATGATTGCTCTCCACATAACCCAGGACCTTTATGTATTTATGTGCTTTTTGAATGTGTCCCGACAGCATAAGATGACCGAGATGAGCTGCAGAAGAGGTTACAAAATTCAGCACATTTCCTATATGCATACTTCCTTTCTGAATGCATGATTTCCTGCTAACTATCCAACAGGATGCATTCTAATATAATACACACATGAATTTCTTAAACGCAGCAAACAACACTGAAAGAATAAGTGCTTAAGTTTTGGCTGACTGGCATAAAATATATACAACAACAACTACACTACTTCAACTTCTCTACTATTAAAATCTTAAGCCCATATATAGTTCAATGCTTGTTATTCACCATGTGTAAAAACAGAGTTGGGCTAGTATAAAAATAGTTAATGTAGTATACATATAGAAGTAATGTAAGCAAGGATAGTAAAACGCAATGCAATTATTGTACAATGAGTTTCAAATATGTGCAGACCCTTGTTTCAAGTTAGTAAATCGAGGATTGTAACAAGATTCGTACTCAAATGAGAAATAAATTTGCTTCTCAAAGTGAAAATGAGTAGGAGAATTCGACCCAAAAAGTCATAAATAAGTATTAGATCTTTTCAGCTGAAGAAGCCAAATAGACAACATTCATTTCGAAGTTCATTTAATGAAGAAACAGCGAAATTTGTACTAAATTAACAAATAATGTGCAATGTAACTTTGACTTTGATATTCATTCTATTACTTCCTCTGTCTTACCTCAGACACATAGACGGGATGAAAATTAATCTCGCAAGTTACGAAAACAAATGTAAATCTTTCTTCCACAGGCTTCATCATCACGCTCTCAACTTAATAATTAGAAAAGATAGAAGTATCAACACAATCCCATGAAATGAAGTTCAAAGATGGTCTACTGTGTTTCAAATTTCTTTCTTTCGTTAATTTGCAGCTTACAACTTCTGTTATTAGTTTTTCCACTGGTCCCTGTACTCTGGAATGCTAGCCATTAGTATTCTTTGCATGTGCCAAATACATTCAACAAAAGTTTACTAAACAAAATCAATACCTACCTCGGCTGTCATTAACATTATGTTTACGTTTGAACAATATTGTTCGAAGGCTTGCTACTGCTGCTTCATTATACTCATATATTCTAAAATAAAGGACGAAGAGATGAAATCATAGCTCTAATCAGAAGGATATTATATACTAGTTCTGTAATGACAGTGACCACTGGCCAGACATCATTAACCATCAGTTCGAGCAATAACCTATACAAATCCATTTCAAGCGCAAGGCGAGCGAGGTAAACATTGAACTGTCTTTCAATCCGAACAGGTCTCGATAGGAGAATTCTACTAAAATATTCATTCTCAAATCAAATCTAATGTCATGGAAAAATAAGTTTTAGTTGTTATTAGGCAAGAGATATCATCCTAGGGATTTCTACGCATTTTATACTAGTATTCAACATTATCTCCGACAATGGCGCGCTTTACTACAATAACCGTTGTACGTGCATGTCTATAGCACAAGTGATATCACATCTGTGAAAACTCGACTTGCGATAAATGACTCCATCCGTAGATTAAACAAAATACGCACTAATTATATAAAAACATAACGAATCCGTCTGTCAAGGCTGTGTAGAACGCATACCTAGGTAATAAAATACAATGGTCGACCTGAGCCACCAGAAACTAATGGTCGACGAGCAACTGGACTATGTTAATATTAAGCACCTCATCCACGTATACTACGGATAGCATCTTTGCAGTTGGAACGAAGTATAAATTGGTATAAACCATATGAGCAACTAGAATAACCATCCTGAGTGAAAACACACAGTGCAATGTCGGTTCAACACTCATCGACTATGTTTACCGTCCAGCAGTCCTTTCCAGTCTGGAAATTTATGTGTATGGCTTAGAGTAGTAGATGAAGTCAACATGGAAATATTTCTCTCCAGAGTGAGCGATGTATGTATGTTTAGTCTTAGCAACTCTAATCTGCTCGTATCATAATGTGTAGTAGTACTATACAACATACGAGCCTCACAGGGGCTTGAATAGGGAGAAATCATTTATACAGAAATACTTAACTAGGAATATTGCTATGCTTTGTTTTACCTTTGATATACCTTCGTACGATAAAGGCTCACTAGTCCTATAAAACTATAATATCAATATCAACTTTATATATTAGCTTATATGTGTACGTGCTCCGATGGATCGATGATTGCTGTGGTTTCAATACCTCACTCTCTCTCTTTCTCCTTCTCTATCAAACACGACAAAGCAACAAGGAAAGTAAAATAACCGCTTTATATGTGAAAACCAAGCTATAGAAGACCACATTTTCATACAGGTCACTACTATATGGAAGCTGTGGGTCTCATCGTCCTTTAGACCTCATCCCTAACACTATTACGCCGCCACTTGGATTAATGCCGATAGATTAAATTTGGTGTTGAAAATAAGTAACTTGGTAACTTCAATTTTGGGATGAGCCGCAGGATCAAGGTAAATATTTCACAATCTCAACAGCTCAATGCTGGAACTTCAGTCAAAGAGAGCACGCCGTGAAATCGATAAGTTTCATTGAAACTTGACGGAAAAAGGAGGTGCAGCCTAAATGGACAGCAGTACAAAGAAATGGGATTTCACATGGTCTGAAATCCAGTCATTTGGTGGATTCTCTGCCACATGTAATTTTATGTATATGTAAGATTTACAGAAAAGGCGAACGCAAATCCTCAAGCGATCTCCTGGTGTATTGAGGCGAGATGTTTACCTCTTATGGGACAAAAACGAGTAAATAACTCTGTGAACCGCCAAAAAGTCAATCTGTCAAAGGAGATTTTTTCTTTGAATGGTCGTTCACATTGGTGAAAATGAAGCAAGAAGCACTTCCTGTTCAAAAGAACTTTTTACAGCTACATACAAAAGGACGACTGAAAATCCTAACACGTAGTTCACGTCTGTGTGTCGTGCAAGAATAGCCATTTTATCTTCACCACGAGCAATCGCCAACATCATGCTGTAGAAGCGCTGTAGTAATACTATAAATGTGCCCGTAATAATGTGAGCTAAACTATGTAAACTATAATTATTAGGAAGTAGGTTGCAGTCCAGATACTGTACTACATGGAGCCGACAAAATCATATAGCAAACCCCATTTTCCTAGTGGCACACTCAGGAGGAAAAATCACGGTCACTTTTAAGTCGATACTATCGACTGATTCCGCTGTAATTGATAACGTTAGAGTTCACCAGACCCAAGGTTGACAGCACAAGTTCGCGACTACGTGCCCGTACGTTCCACAAAAAGCAAATTCTGCAAGATAAAAGCTGCAAACATGCACACATTAGGATCTCACCTTCTGCACACAAAAATCATATACAGAAATAGGTACACGCATTATGTATCTTACATACATACATGTATAGCGTAAAACACATTAATTCTAATGAACCTTGGAAAAATTAGGGGAGTTCAATCCAAAAAGGATAAATGGCTCATTTTCTATCCCAACTTCATTCGAAGGCATTTGAAATGCACCAACTTCTGGGTACTTTCATGGCCGTATAACGGAAGTAATGTGTGTGAGCTCCCAAAAGGGATTTCCATTCTCTTAATGTTTGCCTATTAACACTGAAATTTCTGTTGGTTAGATTCCTATAAAAGGGAATTGGCCTGACTGAGAGTATAAAGCCTGGCATGTGAGTATTTTAAACGAGATCGTTTCTTTTGTGGTAAGCAAGCGTCAACCGCCTAAGCCTTAAGATTGCTATCTATCTTTATGATATGTGTAGCATTTTCACTTTGAAACATTTAGCCTACGACCATGTAATTTTTGTTTTAGAAAAACTACAATAGTTCTTAGTTTTTATCAAAACTTGTTTCATATAGTTCCTCGTAACAACTAAACTCGGGGACAGTGAATACATGAATCCTTCTGCTCAAGGTATGTTATCAATTCCACGCCCGTTTTATAAATTACGACGAAAGTGGTTCTTTAACTTGAACTATGAAATGGATACTCCAATTTCATAAACTTGTTCGATACTGCTCTACTTTTACAGTCCAATTGTCATCGTTTGCAAAACTCCTCAATATCACCTGCTAAGTAGATTTTTTGAATACAATATGTATTTCTGGTTTTTTGTCTGCTTATATCCAATAAATGTAAATATCAAAGGTGAAGCTATTTATTCGTATTGATTATATTTGTCCCCGTGATACATACAACAAGGTTTTAAACTCCAAGAGTCACAATAGTCAATATACATTCTTGTGGACTAAGCTACCACCCAAGATATACTCGATGGTTCTTGGAACAGCTCAGTGCATGATAATGATATTATTTCGTCTGCATATACGATGAAAATCGGATAATAAGATTTTGTAGGATTGAATTATTAGCGTTCGCACTATATAGCCAAAATGTGTACACAGTTACTTGAATTCTTCCCTCATATTAGTTTCTTGAGAGATGGTTCACCATCAAATCTGTTATCTTCCTCTAGTGCTCATCTCGTGACATTTCCTCGATACGGAAGCAATGAAACGAACAATGAGGCATGATGGGATAATAATATGTACGTATAAACTCATACACAGACGTTCTACAAACACTTCTCATATTAGGTGTTGTGCTCAGGGATACATAGAGCCTTCTTCCAGAAAAGTGTTAGAGACGGCGACAGATTTGACACAAATCCGCTAAGCTGTTTTCAGTTCTATTCTCAAAATTTTACGTAGTTAGTGGTTGTCAAATATGCTGCAGATCATTTTAATGTCTTTTTACTTCCTACACGTTTAACGATGATTACAGGAGCAGTTTTTATCTTCGGCAATTTCCCTAGCATTATTTTCGTTCGCAATAGCTTGGAAGATATAAAAATACTAACTGCGTCTAGATCTCATAACCTTCAGACAATTTGAACGTAGATACTTAATGTTCATTCGCAATGGAATGTAAGCCCACACTTGTTGGGCTAGGGTTTTAAGCACAAGTATTTTCAAGTAAGTAATAAAGATGCTTAATACAACCACAAAAATAGCACACAAACTATAATAAAAGACAAAAGGACATCTTTTGAGGCAATGACTTAATCCTTTTGAGGGGTAGTATGATACAATTGCACTTGATGAAGTTAAGCCAAGAAATAATATTATTGTGTATGATAAAAGCATATAAGCCACTCAGCCGTGTTCTTTTGATTGAAACCACGAATTCCTTTTGTAATACTCTCAACTCAATAAGATTATTGACGTTGTCATTGCTGACAAGCTTATAGCGAATAACAGGGAATACATACACTTTATACAGTGGCTTCAATAGCTGTATTATAGTATCATTACTTATATCTTTACCCATTAAATTGAGTCCTTATTATGCACAGAAGAGAAACCTAGAACGTACTTTATTTATATTATATGTATTGATTTGTGTAGTTCAAAGGTATACGCAATTTTCAATAAATTGTGTAATTCATCCTGTTTAGGCTCAAATGAGGTTAGGCACATGAGAACCTTCATTTCTCGGTCTCGGTGTGGAAAAAATACGCAGAAGGCCAGTTCAGTCGAAAATGAGAAACAAGTATTATCCAATTAATGGCAATAAGCAAACAAATTTTTACACTAAAACAATAACCCAACGGAAATATAAATGATAAAATAAATATTGATTAATGAAAACCTAAAGCCAGTGATGTTTACTTTTGTTTAACGATTAGTTGTATACATAAAACATTCATGAATATTCACTAAGAATAGTAGGAAGTTGTTGGATATACATGTTCTTGACTTACTCAATGGTAGTGATGCGCATATTATGTACATCATTTGTCACGTAAACCTGGAATTGTGTTATATTGTGAAAGCTACACAATTCTGTTGGAAATATAGCAGGAATCTATAGTAATAAAACATCATGTTGCCACCCTAAATTCCGTTGATACCTTTACCTCTCACTTTCAGGACTATTTGCACTGTGAAGTGAACACTCCATATACTCATTACGCCTTACCACAACTCCGCCACGAGCATATTACTGGATAAAATACCGATATGGGAAACCCCTAGCAAAAAAAAACTCGGCTCAATTCCGCCTTGCCATAAACCAATCCTAGTAATGGTGATATGTACTTTGAATCCCACATGCTAATATGATCGAAAATCATATTATAGTTGCCAGCCAACAATACTACCCGCTGTGCTACATAAGTTCAACAACATTGATTGAAGTTGAACATGAAGAGCAGAGTAAGCTAATAATATGACAAGCCAAATATAAGGACACACTCAGGTCTCAAATCAAACGTAAAGCAATATGTTTACCGAAGGTGTAAAGAAAGGCATCCACCTCCTCTTGACGTTGTTACCACACCAGTGTATAGGTAGGTTTGACAAGACGACACGACGCTGATGATATCTGTGTAAAAGTGTTATATACTTACTTGTATCGATATAGATTTCTGAGCACACACCAGGGCTGCCGGGCTTCACAACTAAATATCAGTTTTCATCACTTCTCAAGAGCTTCAGTCCTAATAGCCTAAAGTATTCCTCAAATGTGATAAAATCTTGTTCCGAACTTGCAAATGTTATGTTAGAGATTCGCTCCCAATTCATTTGTATATAATCACTCTAATGCTTCTATTTTGAACAAACACAGTCATCAAAAGAGAGATTTTGAATTCACCTTTAATTTCCAAGTGTGGAAGTTAAGCCTGAGCTTATCGTTTTGAATGTCACAGAAATATGAATGGATATAAATCCATTCAAAGGAAGCAGTACACAAAAGACTGAAGTTGCTATGGTTCAAATAGTTATAGCACGCAACTTTCAATGATATAGTTTTGTAAATATTCCAATGCAGTCGTTCTCTCACTACAGTGGAATGTTATTTGTACGTGAATTTTAACTGATTACTGTTCAACCACTCTCTTTTTGTTGCAAGTATAATTTTCTTCAAATAAACTGATTCAGTTAACAGCCGAAGTGTAGATGATTGAGTGAAATGAGGTCTGCAATTCATCAGATCCGCGCTGCATCCTCATTTAAAGTTGGACAGTGGCCCATTCGGCTAAATGCCTTAGTTGACGACAGGAATGACGTATCTCCCTCTTTCCGATAAATCCGTTATCCCTGGTAGATAACCAAAGTCACGTTCTGAAAAAATCAATTATTATCAAAATTTTAACTAAGCTACTTTGTCACACTATGTACACAAAGAGCTCAACTACCCTACCCACTTTGCAAATTTAATGCCCACTCACCCGCATGTGAAAGCTTGCAGTAAATAAAGAGCTTCTGTGTATAGTGTATACATGGAAGAATTCGTCCACTTCAAGTATGTGTACAGGAATGTTTATTGTCCTGACGCTGGCATTATTGCCTTAAAAATGTAATGACTTCAACCGGAATGATAACAACATGCATGTAATGATGCATAAAGAGAGAAGGTTATATTACGAAAGCGCACATGTGAGCGAATACCATAACGTAGGTATCTAAATATATGTTGTGTTAATGCCTGTGTCAGAGCTGGAACGCAACTCGGTATTTTTTGAATTCCATATGTACGCGGAAATGTTCAACCGGATATGAAACTATGTTCTCAACATGTGCATATACATAACACTAAAGGAAAACAATAATGAGATGATGTGTGTTTTCTAAGTAAGGATATAATTTATGTACTTACATTAACATAATAAAAAAGGTTTTGAAAGAAAGGAGAAATATTGCTTCTGTCCTTCGCATCTTGATCCTTTATACGTTAAAACGAGGAAAGGAAAAGTGTTTCCATGCATTAGTCCTAACTTGTGCCTTGCTAACAAGGCAAATAGAGAGACTTAATATAAATAATATTTTTCTTGGTTGCCAATTTTCTGAAACGTATCCCATATAATATTTTTCTTTCTTAAATGCCCTCCTCTTTCAACTTTCGGGCTTCATTTGCATCTACCTTTGACTCTTTTATAGTCTTCGGCAACATCCAAACCATTTTTAATGGATAAAAATATTCCGCCTGTTCTTTCTCTCCTTCTCCACATATCTTCTATTTATATACCTACTCTCTCTCTCTCTCTCACTGAAAATTATTATTACGGTTTCATGGATTATAAGGAAAGTGGCTAGCTAGCGGGTTGGTAATACCAGTACAAAAGTTGACGGGCTGTGTAAATCACCTTGTCTGGGTAACGCGAAAAGTTTCACTCAGCTACACACATAGGTTATTGAGATCCTAGATTCAGCTCTTTGGTCCTAGTGTTACCATGCAGGAAGGAGCATCATGCTATTGTGGCCGGAGGAGTAGTCGTTTCTTACTAGGTAAGTACTAGGTATGTACATTCCCTTTTTTCGGGGTACAACGACGTTTTATGCATTTTGATGGAGCAGATATAGCAAAGCATGCATAAACGTTATCAATGAAAAACATGAATTTTAAAACTTTGAATCGATTTATTTTATTCTTAGGACTTATTATATAAGAATAATAAAATGCGAAGGTTATTATTAATAGATTATATTTTACAATACTATACATGAATGAATCTATATAAAAGTATATAGAAGCAGGCAAGGTAAGAATTAATAAATACTCAGCTACAATAGTTAAAAAGAAATTTCACATGATACTCACTAAATGCTGAAGTGACAGTATTGGAGATGAAGTCACGTTTCGAAGAGCGTAAGAAGCCGAAGATTCGTATGAGAAGTAGAAGTAAATATCAGCTGCGATTTTTGCAAGAAACGAAAATCGTGGCTGAGAGACACTTTCGTAGATGGTTTCTTACAAAAATAATTCCTTTTCTTTCACAGGTTTCTTTCTCTGTACTTGATCTATACAACTTAGCTTGTGTAGCTGTTGGTCACAAGTCACAATATATATGGATATGATGAGTAGAAGAACTGGCGTAACAACTATGAGGCAACAGCAGACAGACTTTGTGAATGTCTGGTGTAGAAACGGAGGAAAGGATGAAGACTATCGACTAGCCTGAATCTAGCTGAATACTAGCTAGAGGAGTGAGGTTAGAGCTACAAACTTCCTTCCGTTTCAAGTTTACTTCGATTCTGCCTAGTTCGCATGTCAAAGTTGGTAGTTGTCGGTGAACGTGCTACACTTTCTAAATAGTTAAAGGATAGCATGCATAATACTGCGTGTTCCCCACAAAACTAGCGTGCGAGTGTATACTCTCCCGAAAAAATGTAGTGTATGAGGCAAAATGCACAAAACTCAAGCTAACGGCAAATCTTCCATATCAACAAACTCAACTCGCTCAGCGTCAAGAATGTTGCGGACTTAGGTATCAGTACATATAAAGCTAGTACAGGACCTCGTGCAAACTACGGTGAGTCATGTGTGTGTATATCTCCGTTCACGTCCGTGCAAGTGCTTGTTGGGTTGAACTTACCAAGTAGAAGATATACACACAACTATACACATGGGTACATTTCTTAAGTCTTTAATACTTAAATATTTTTTTATCAACCCTTGTCAACTTGTATGACTGTGACATTTTGTTGTTGTCGTACAGAATATCTGGGAGGCAATGCAATAATATCCTTGGACGAACTAAACAATCATGCGTTTCGTTTTCATGCTTTATTTGCCTTAATTCTTCATCCGTAACATCCTTTCACACAATTGCTTGCTCAGCCAAGTTATTTCCACAGGTTTCACGTTAACTTCACTCTTGATTGCTGTTCATCAAACATTCTTCCCTGTGGCAACACAGATTGCTTAATCCTTTGTATAAAAACAAAATCGAAGTGACTGATAATTTGTTGGTAAATTCATTTAGGTGTTAACGTTCTTTTATAATGCTAAATTTTATCATTTTCAATATGACGACTTCTTATTTTCTCCGTGCAGAGACGTGAAGACAACAAAACATACAACTTCTTATTCTACACAAAGCACGTGAGCGATTCTAAAAATTAACGCGTGCAGATCCGTAACTGTCAAGTGCAGATGAGTTTTAAAGAATGAGCTGCACTAGAAATACGTGATCAGATGGTACGTTTTAAAAATCAGAACTGGAGTGTGCTGTTCCAGCAGTCCCTCATAGTGTCACAGTTCTGAGAATCTGTACGGCACTCTGTCAATTAATAGTTTCACATGGAAAGGATTAATTCCACGCGGCGCGACACTGCGGTGGTAGTAGGTAGAAGCTGCAACTATAAATATATTGGACTAAAACTGGAGATAATTGAAGTCGATAATGAACAATATCCTGTGGAGAAAGATCCAAGCCGAAAATTCCAGCGGTTAGCTTTAATGTTGCCTGAAGCCCACGGTATATTAGTATAAATATACGGACATACTAATTATGTATATAGGGTTATGAGTATTACTAGGAAAACGATTAATTGCGAGCATGACTAAAAATACGTATATACATTATTATGTTTTACATAACGAAAGCTACGTTCATTGATCACAGTCAATGAAGATAGATTAGATATATTCGGTTAGGTTTCAATTAAGAATTTATCACGTTTTCATCCCCGTCTGTGGCCCGTATGTGTGCGCCTACACTTACACAGGAGGCTCGTTTTTGAATTTAATGTATCTACAATCTACACATGTGTATATATTTGATGTGTGTGACAGTGTGGCCATGAGTTTTAGATGTGACTAGTGTATGTATGCCAGAACCTTTTAGGCTCAAATTAAACTTTGAGTAGTCAAACCCATATGGAAATCTCGTAGTAATTTTAAACGATCCTGCATACTTGCGACTCAGAAGCTGCGTAAAAAAGTTGATAGCATTCTCATCTTCAACTGAAGATACCTTTGTTGCGATCCTATACAAAGCTACCGTGCATTTGAATATGTACAATTCATGGTTCCCTAGATCGAAGCCGGAGGGTTCTGGGATTTTTAGAACTTTCATATGAGAAAATATCTTAGCTCTCGTTTTTTGAATATCCTTTACATTAAAAACGAATTTTTTAACAACAAAATACGGCTTTTGGCCATCCTTACCACATACCACTATTAGCACATTCACGGATAAAAACCAAGATGCGAGGAGTTTAGCTATATAAAAGATAAGATGCACGTTTAAGTGATCACCAGATGAGGATCAGGATTGCGTTTCATGAAAGATGCCTAAATTTTGACATTGTTATGGCAAGTCGAAGTAGAGAAGAAAAAGGAGAAGCATTTTTCTTCTATTCATCTTGCATTTTATTTCATTCCATAATGTATCTCATCGTCAGAGTGACGTGGTTTCCCCATACTTCCTCGCTCCTTCACTGAAGCTCCGTATCCGCATTCCCTAGCACCACTCTCTCATTCTTCGTGTAGATATGTTATATGGTGTTCAAAACTCGCACCAGTTCACATGAATTGTCACAAGCGAAAGTACATAGGCCATTCCAGTCTGTTACCACAAAAAATGCGAGCTACAGTGTGATCTCGAAGAAGAAACCATACTACAGACTACACGTACTGACAAAAGTAGCAAGGTTCCAAATCCCTCGAATGGCCTACCTACATAAAAGCAAGTGTAATGATTACCCGTTTATTGATACTACATAATGCAATTAACGTTATTTCATAATAATAAATATTACTAAATGCAGATGTCTGTAATAATATTTTTATATACGTAGGAACCTCACTTTGGGTAAAAATTTATTGTAATTGTCATATATCATCAGTGTAAAGCCGCAAGTTGTGTGTGTGAAAAATAGGTATGCAAACCAAATAGTACAATATACTACTTTGAAAGTAAAGCAGGTATAGATTTGAATAAAACATAATAATTGTTACCGCAACTGTAACGAAATTCATGAGATTCATTCTACACGTTCAGTTTGCTTATTATAGGGTTCCCATCCCCCTAAAAGCTTCTTATCCTCAAAATTGGGTGTAAGTACAGACATGGATATTCGAGTGCTGATTTGATTACACATGAGAACTAACCTTTCTTAAAATCCTAAGTCCTTCTGCGTAGCTTTTATTAGATTAAGGGTATCCTAGGTAATGGTAAAAACCTCTTTGGGTACCATCTGCTCTAAGCATTTCGCTTGCAAATGGAAGTAATATCTCTATTGTGATCACATAGCTCATCATAATGGCATGTAATTGATTCTGCTGAATTTGATCTTAGTGTTTGGAAGATCTTTTAAATCAATTTCGTCACTATGGTAACATATAGATCTGAAGGGTAGAAAGGCCTCCGAGAATAATAGAAAATTTATAGCTCTTACATCAGAAGCTTTTGGATACGATCTATACAAGAACCTGGTACTTATAAACTGAAGTAGCTACAGTTAATGATGACAGCTTTAGAGATCACTGGGAAATCCCTGTGTGATATCTGAACTTTGATGGATGGTTTTGATTCTAAAAATGTGTGTGTTTTGTGGACTGACAACTTGGGGCTTTTAGAAATTTGCAAACGTAGTTGTCCTTCGTCTTTTTTATTTCACTCTTATTCTTTTCTTTGATATAAGCTTATGTGAAATATAGTACTTTGAATGCAGGAGGAAGCGTAAATCCGCATTTGTAGGACTCCATTCCTTACTTCAGAATTCAGAATAACATTTTCTACTTGCAATGTAGTGTTTCTGTGGCACTTAAATACTTATATGTAGTCGGCACAGATCCCGTATCTATACAATAAAGACGAGGGACCGAGACAGAAGGAAGAAAAAGGGAACAGAACGATAGAGAGGAAGAAAAGAGAAAGTGAGAACGGGGAAAAGAAAGCACTCAGTCAGTTGTGACATGGTTATATATTCGAGAAACACGTTTCAAGTCTACATTCGACATCTTTTCCTTTTCAAGTCATTCAATATAAAAGATTGCTCCCTGTAAAGTGTTCTGATAGCTGGAAGACATTTTCTCCCAGATGTGGCTTGCTCATCTATGAACGCACTGAACACACCGGTTGTGATTTAGGCCCACACACACACACTCAAGACAACTGTACACACTTGTGCTTTGATAATGTTTTCTTCCCCTTTGCAACCACGTAATACTTAATGTCTTAGCAACGACACGACAGACGGTTGTCTTTCTCCACAGACTTTGCACAAATTTTGGAGTAGTGGCAAGAACAATATAGAAATGCACAAGTAGAAAAGAAATATAGGACAATAATGAAACTGATGCAATGTCCTAATATATCTTACTGGTTAGTGTTGACGCCGGGAACTACAACATTAAGTCAACTTTTCGAATTGTATCAAAAACTTACGAAAACTCTTTCGTTGTCAGGGACGGGATAGTTAAACAAGCTGTACCCCGTATAGATATTGAATATATAAAAATCATTTCACTTGCATTCGACCAACTATGGAACAAGCTTCCTGTCCTTTTTCTTTTCTTTCAAAAGTACAGCCAAGGAGCTACTACAGCAACTATAATAGTGGATAGTGTCATCTTAGTATCTATCTTATTCTTCCTTCCCGGAGCAATCCAGTGCCTAATGGATGGGATACAAGTGAGTGAAAGTAGGAAAGAGATGATACCAGGGTTTAATTATAAGTATGGAGATACGACTGGGAAGATGAGAGTATTACTAGAAAACAAAATATTCAAGTTATACATACAGTTGAAACGTATACAACAACGAAGTATGACGTATACAAAACTAAGATAACTTTTTCTCGCAGGCAAATCTGTATGTATATCTGAAGTGAAACAACTGGATGAATATCTATGCATGTGTTCGCTTTACTTATTTATTTACTTGTGAATAAATGTAAGCCAAGGAGAAATTCTAATGTTGGATTTCCATAAATTATTGATGATGAAGAAGAAGGACCTGAACTATTCTTTATGTATATTCCACACAGTGTCTCCCGTGAACCCTAACATAGCTCAACTAACTTCAAGATTCATTTTACATCATCTTATCTTGGACAGACGCACACATGCTTGCTCTTGACTACTCCACAACCTGTCGTTATTTGAAACTTCAAACGGTTCCTGTTTAGCCAATAGCATACTAAGTCAAAGAAAGTCAGTGAATATTTCACATTCTACGTTTAAAGAAGTGGTTTTGTATTCCAGAAGTTAAAGTCAACGAAGTTTGGATGGCATAACATTTTCTATGCCAGTTAACCTGACGTTGGCAAGGTAAAAGTGGCATTATTGTACGATTCCTCTTGGTTTTGCGCGTTGCATCGTTTTTAGACCAATCTACAGATATAGTGGTGGAGACTGGATAAGAAACACATGGCCAGGAATGTAGTTTTGTTGCTCAAGTTTATTGCCTCAATTACTTAAAATGTGTAGTATTTAATAAAATAATTAAACGCTTTATTACACAATAATTGAAGCTGTTGAATTTGTTCACCTGAATTAAATTATTACATCCGCACAGCGTAGCTTGAAATTTTTGGTAATGGAGTTAAGTTTTTCCTTAAATCCGCACAACCTTCCTTTTATTCATGAATGGATCAAGAAAGCAATAAAATCTGTAGTTTTCAAACTTCCAGCAGAAACTTACCAAATTCAGTTACATAAGTAAGCTTTTACATTGAAAGTCACATCGACTAGGAGGAGAACGAAAAAAGCTGTGAATATTTTTTGTTCATCCCTATGGGGATGGATTTAAGTATCGACTTTTTCCAATCTTGCTTCTACCTCAATACAGATCTGCAGGAGGAGGGCTTATGGAACGGTAGAGCATGGGAGGTGAGAGATTACTGGATATGATGATGGTGATGTATCTTGTCGTGAAAGTGTTTAGTAACTTTTAATCATTATTTCTCCTTTTTTTCTTCGCCCCAGCATCTTGCACGTATTCTATGGTATCTTTTATCTAAATACATAACAAAGTTGTGTAAGGACAGCAACGAGAGAGACAGGGAAAGTACATGATTCGTACACAAAGGCTGGCTATCTTGTGTTGAAAGAAGGTCTTACTTGATGTTCAATGTATTTATGAGGAAGAAAAACACACACGCAAGTACCCGAGTGAAATCTGTCCATTAGTCATGGGATGAAAAGCAAGGAGAAATTCTTAGTGAAATGACACGTATAGCGTGACGAAGCATTCATTTCTTGAAATAATCCTCTGAATACCACACAATGCCATAAGGTATTTTCATATGCCCATTTGTCATTTTCTTTTAGAAACCCTTCTGTACAACTATATAAGTATAGTTCATGCATACACGTAACAAGGTTAGAGTGCAGAGGCACGAAAAATAGTCTCAAAATGTAGCACAAGTTCACGAGTCCACATCCGCAGTAGCTACCAAATGCTTCTATGACCGTAGCTGAATTCAATGAAATATTCATAACTATTTACTTTTACAGTAGTAAAAGGTCTATTGTCATCACCTTTCTCATGCGTGTATACATGACTGTATTCATTCAGGGAACCGTATAAAGTACCAAAATACGATGGGAAAATTTACGATATTTCAATCTAGAGAAAAATCAAGCACATATGTATGATTTATTACATGCGCTTCTCTCAAATCTATTGCAAACTGCAATGGTCAGATGACAACGCTTTATGCTACAAATCTCATCGGAAATTAATCACGACATCAGGAATTTACTACTAGGGAGTCAACAAATTTCAAAATGGTTCCCACAATATCTTTCATCTTTTCGGCGCCACTGAAATTGCCCACATTCTGATCTCATCAGAGACAACAACAAACTTTATTTAGTTAAGAACCTTTGTAAGCCTTATTATTGACGAAGTCATCATCGATCTTGACAAACTTAAACAAGGAAACGAATGGAGGCACATACCAGAAATGGATATACAAAAGAATCGGATACAAGTACAAACTATGGAGTCAAAACTCCCAAAATATGTTACGCGAAAAAGGTCACATACATAAGCCTTGTAATACGCTGCACGTGCATTTAATGTCAATGTATACATATATGTAATGTGATTGGCAAGTAGAGATTGTGTAATTTGCTGCATAAGCCGGGCGTATTAAAATGAGATGCGGAATTATTCAATTATGAATAGCGTTTGTATGTGGGTGGGTGCCTTAAGAAAATAAACAAATGTAATAGTCTGAATTCATGCACGAATCGCCAATAATACGAAAATCATCTTTTAGACATTTCTAAAGTGAACCGCGTTGCTGCATGTACATATGTATAGATGAAAACGAAAATGGCATGAGTAATAAATTGATTCCGTGACTCATCATAAGTAAATACCTTGGAACTACCAACTCGTCTGAAAAACTTTGTATGCAAGCCTGCCCTATGCCATGAATACATACACCAAGAATAAGTGCTTACATGTGTTATTAAATTTCTATGTACTAATCATAACTTTCAGTTTTAGTTTCTCATAAATTCTCTACGACATGATGTCAAAGGATATGAAAGTTGTGCTTATTAATGTGTCAATCCAACGTTGCATAATTATTGTTACACTTTTGTTTATTCAACCGAATTTCTGCATCGATACAATTATCTACATGATATTATTAATTAATTACACATTATTTACATGTTTACTATCCTATAGTCTTTTAATACGTTCATGATTTATTCTTATGCATACTCGAACTTACATTACTTGCATGTATTTACACTTATCAAATTATTATCATTGGCATTGTGCTTTCTCCACACCCGTTCGATGTCTCGTCGTCCCCTGGGAACGGAATACTTACATACTTATTATTACTACAATGAATTACTTTGTAACAGTTTTCGTTTTTAATTTAATTATTACATTTATCCAATTTCCTTATCCTTACACGATATGCAATCATATAAATAAGTCGAACGGAATTTATGTTGTGTATGACATAGGATGTTCTTCAAAACTTGGGAGATATTCAAAGTTAGCAGAGGAAATCAATGCACTTACCATTAGTTAAACACATATGCCTTATTTTAGAATTTTTTATCATCACTTGGTAAATAAATATAGAAAAAATTGGTCTCTAATAATGCAATCTAATACATTCATAGTGTTTTTAGTATATACTATAATAATATTTTTGCTGCATTGCTTCCAAAAATATTCATAAGTATTGCATACTGATATCAGTATAGGTCCACCAAGGTACAATACATATAGGTATATGATATAAGTAAATATGTTTGTAGGATAATATACATAGCTCTAAAAAGATATATATCGTATCTTTACTCACATGAAATTATAAATTTTTACGAGTTTCTGCATAAAAATAATGTTTAATCAGGATGTAACTACGCAGCAAAAATATTTACGATAAATATTCGTCTCCTTACAAGCTATTGGCTCGAATTGATTACTTAATTTTTCCAGAAATTTACCAGAAATTTGTATAAATAAATTGTAGTTTTTAGGTTGATGTTGGTTTTTAAGCACTTCCAATATAAAGATTTTAGACGACAGAAATAGAGGTAAATTAGTGAAATACAGATAGTGTATATGTATGTATTTTGATATATGTATGCATTAAAGACCTTGTTCAACATTTATAGACAAAAGCAGCCTTCAGTCATCGTTGATTTTTAAATTACTAAATGTATTTGAAAAGTTTGTTCCACCATATCACTATATTAAGAGAAGGGATACTTTAATGCTATTCTTAGATACCTTTATAAATACGTTGAACTTTGAATGGTAAAAATAATGAAATCATTATATTATGTTTTCCCACAAAAATCGTTGCCTTTCTTGTATATTCAGTAAAGTATTGCCTTTTTGGAAGCATCATCATGTTCTATGAAGGTATACATTCAAATCCGTAGCATAATTTTGTAGATGACGAATAATCAAATTCTCAAGCCACACATAGAAAGCCACTGTTAAAATAGATGTTGCTATTGCCGTTTAATTTTATAACTTGACATTACTTTTTAATTTATGTATTGACGATCGACCTACACTCTTAATTTGATACTCTGTTCATTTCCAGCTATTGCACAGTGAAATAGTTTGGTGCACAACATCATATAATTTAATAAATGTAAAGCGTTGTATAGTAAATATTGCATAGCCGAAATGAGCCCGAGACAACAAGGAAAAAATTATGTACGGTTCAAATTCTACATAATTATTAATTTACCATATGATTACAAGGAAAAGTGAAATAAATATTTGTGGATAAAATCAAACTTTCAGCGTTCTACAATACTGAGCAGGCGACAGATTAAAAATAAAGCTTAAAACTACTTGGGGACAAGTGTCACAATATGATACGTATGGTATAGGAATGAAAATAACTTACAAGGACACCATGACGCAAACTTGGCTTATATGTAGATCTCAACCATGGTGCAACGTCCTTTTAAGCAAAAACGTATATAATATTAAAAATCACAATGTTCATTACGTAGCTATAGACATACTTGTTTAGGACTATCATGTTACGCCGACCCTTACTGCTGAAAAATATATGCTGACGTAAGTAACCACGCTTAATAGCTATACTGATATCACTTTTCTCAAAACAGTTTCATTTCCCCACGAGTTTCCGAAATTATTACCAGTGAATTTATGGGTACCAATTTATGCACTTATGGTACAAGGATGGTCCGATATCAACATTAATTCGCTATGAAAATAATGTTACTGCTGAATTCGCAAAAATATTGCAAGTACTTTAAAATGTAGTAGGCCGCCCATCAAAATGACAGATAATACTTTCTACATATTCTAATTATTACCAGATGTACATACATATACACAACAAATATGAAAGGCAATTGTATTTCTCCAGTTGATTAATACTCACTAATATAGATGTCCTATAATTATTAGCCAAATACTTCGATACTGTAAATGTAAAATTGTTTTACCCATGTACTCAGCTTCCCTGTACTACAAAAATACCCTTTATCATAAGATATTTGTATTCGTCTGTTCTCACTGCTATGAAACTCTAACAGAAGACAAAGAGCCCTGCTTCGCATTGAGAATATTTTAGACGTCCTTACATGTATGTGTAGCCGAAAAGAAACTTATTTAGTCTGAAATATTCCACTTTAGATAACACTGGGAATGTAAGTATGAAATCTCAAGTGCTTATAGATATAGACAGTCTCTACAGTAGTACACATAATACAAAGATTGGTCAAGTAGCGATATATACATACACTAAAAGGAGAAGACTTAACCATTTTTACCAGCAAAAGTCAGTCAAACAAAAAATGGGACATTTAAGGTTTCTTGTTCCAAGTTTTCATTCAGAAACTCCGTTGACACTTTTTCAGCTTACAAAATTCTTACTGTTCTTTTGGGAAAATAGAAAACTTTCTCCTTTACGTAAGGCATGAAGGAGGAGGTAGAAAACTTCAGCTAAACTACACAATAACGTCTTATTTCTTGAACCATGGTGGCTACAGATACCTTGGATCGAACCCCTGTGAATATCTAACTTATGTTCTTCATAGTTTCTATTTTCCTTCAAAAACCTATAATAGATTTGTTTCGTTGCGCTTTTGTTAGGCTCACCTACACATAAACTGAAAGAATAGAATTAAAAAAATGAAAAATTTGGTTCCCATTTCCATAAAAACTACGTAATATCGACGTTCGTTATTGCTTCGCTTCTAAAAATACATTAAAGTATAATCATTGATCTAACAAGTTAAGTAACACCTAACATGAGCTAGCCAAAAACAATTTCTAATGTGGAAGTTTTTGTATTTTGAACTCTTTTCCCTACTGCAGGTCTTGCAATAGTTATATTACTATAGAGAATGTTGACTTACAGGAAGAAGTTTGAAACCCAGGATTTCAGCGAACAAAAAGAAAAAGGGACAGACGATTCCAAAAAATAACGTAGTTACAGTAACTTGCTTGGAAGTAACAAGAGAGATACATAGATACTCAAACTTGGTGTAAAACGCAGGGAGAAGCATCCAAGGGAAAAGAACTGTTCTGCTTCTCGGAATCTCACTTCAAGTGTTTATTTTCAAATAAAAATTTTCTTTGTAAAGTTCGGAAGAAGGAAGCTAACAGTTTCGACTCCTTTCATCATTAAAACTTCAAGACATGTGAGTCAGTTTTTTGTATCAAGGAACTTTGAAAGCGTGGGTTTTGGATAAACTAATATAAAATCTGGTTCTTTCATGTACTGATAAGGTATACATATACATATTAAAACGAGACAAGATTCGAACGCTTAAATAATCAAAGAATCATTAACGCTGATAGAATAATCTTTTCAGAATATCAAAAAGTATGTGGTTATAACGCGATACAGTAGAACGTCATTCTTGATCTTCACGTACCAATACTCTTAACATGCAACTGTAGTTATACTTATAAATACACAATAAATCTTCGTATATTAGCATCCTCTCGTTCAACAACCTTGTGAATTTTTAAATGAGCAATGATTTATACCTTGGAATTGTTGTCTCTAAGTATATAGGTTAAACTGGAGTATAGACGACGGGGGAAATGTCCTCATTGAAGGGAGGCAGAAATACTTAAAAATAATATTTTCATTATCGAGCAAAATATAACGTCATTGAATATCATTATCAATCACATTAAATTACACAAATTAGGGAATGTTATCGTAGGATATATTTTTTAGGTTAGCAAGATGTCTTCATCACTTATCATCATCTGCCACGGACAGTTGCGAACAATGTGCCGACAGACAATAGACCACTCACGATTCCATGTTTCTGGATGCACTTCACCTCCGGAACAGGTTGACAGAATTTCATGCAAAACACAACTTATCTGACACTCTAGCCATACTTGTGGAATAGTATTATCAAAAACGTTCAATTCACCGGCGCATTCACGTATAATTTTAACCGGTAAACTCATATCCTCACACCACACAACTAAAAATATAATAAACTGACTCAAGTATAATCGGAAGGTGATGAAGCAAAATGTTCGTTAATCTCAAAAAGAAAAACACGAACTAACTTGCATTGGCATCGTTAACAATAATTTCGTTTTTGGAGCCTAAAGCTTGACACTGTAAAATACGTTTTGGTTGCTTAAAGAGACGAGATACATTTAAGTACTTGCACTATGATGTTCCTACTGCATCGATCTTTATTTTCTAGATATAGGAGCTCCACGGTATTTAGACGATATGTCCCTTGCTCATGTCACGATCCAAGAGTAACTTTAATTGCTTTTTGACTACGTCCAATTCGTTTTCAAGTAGATGAACTCGATCTTTTAATTTGGCATACTCTTCGTAGGGAACAACATCTGGGTTATTTCCTACACCTTTATTTATAGTTGCATTTTGGAAGCCATCAGTCGATGAATTGGTTTTTGAAACATTATTGGTGTGAGGTGCTGCATGATTATTGCTTGTATTATTTGCAACCGTTGGTTTCGCGTTGCTTGTGGTAGTGATGACGGTGTTGACGTAATTGCTATTCACTGCTGTAGTTGCTGGAGCTTTACGGTTAAACTTCATAGAGACTGTACTCACCGTTGATGTGTTTGTAGGGGTGGTGGTTGAGTGACTGATATTGGCACTAGTAGGAGCTGGGAATGTTTTCTCCACAGGAATGACCGGCTTTGCTGGTAATGGTGGGGCCTTAGCTGGAACAGCTGGTGGCAAGTTTGTTAATGGCTCTCGTTCCCTGGACTTTAACACAGGGGTTGAAGTGAAAACTCCTGTTGGTGACGATGATGAGGTTGTTGAATTATTTACTCCCGTTGGAATATTAATATTTCCTGAAACCGGCGAACTGGTAGTAGATGGGGGATTAGGACTGGTAGCCATTCGTTTTTTCTCTTGGTTTTGCTTGAGCTCTAGCATCCATGGAAGTACTTTTGGTTTTGCAGGTTGAGGAGTAATGGAGGTGGGTGTGGCATTCCCACTGGAGTTAAAACTTGACATCGAAGCGCTATTTTCCATTTCGCGACTTTGTGACAGCCTACTTCCAGGTGTTGTAAGATTAGATCCATCAGTCAAGATTGTTGCAGAAGCTGAGGAATTACTGCTAATATTACCGACAGGACTAACACCATTGTGGTTCTGGGTAAAAGAGTTGCTATTGTGCGGTGACCCTACAGGAGATGTTGGGGAAGCACCCAGCCCATTTTCATCATTTTCCTACACACAAAAACATGTCCTTATTTTCAACAAAACTTAAACGAGTAATTTAGCTGTACCTTCCTATATAAATAAGATAGTTCTCTACAAGCAGCTAATACTTCCTAGGTCATTAAAGTAACATGTTCAAGACACAAAAGTAATAAACTTACACTTTCACGGCTTAGCAGAGTCGACGGTGGGCGTCTTTTAGGAGCCTTGGCCTTTACAAAAGAACAAACATGGTTTAGTTGTATCATACATGAACGCATACATCTATAAGTAATACCATTCTCAATAAATTCTACGATACACCTGGAAAATATTCATCCTCATCTTCAATCAGATGGAATTAAATCTATTTTGGTGTTGTTAAAAGTTCTAGTTAATTTTAAATATATGAAAATATGTTATTAAACTACTAAAACACACGCTCGGGTTATATCTATTTTTATAATGAAATAACACATACACGTTTGGCAGTGAGATGATTCAACTGCTTTTCGTTGCGTTCGACAACGTTGAATTCGCTCAAAAATTCGCTGGTAGCTTCATCTCCAGGAGAACTCAACTGATCCTTCTTGATCAACAAGTCTTTTTTGCCAGTGGATTTCAAGTTTATGCTTGGTAAACTGAAACCCAGATTAGCTGGTGACAACGGAGAGGTCGGTGTAATAGGCTTGGGTGGTGGTAACCCTGTAGGAGGTTCTCTTGTCGGAGCTAGTTTCTTAATCACTGAGTCTTTATTTTTGCTACCTACCCCTCCATCGGTCGTCTCCGTTGCCTGAGGTGGTAATTCTTTTTTCATACTGGGAATAGGAATATCACCTGCTGCGAACATAAATAAACCATAACATTAGTCTCCCCAGTAAATGTTTGTGATTTCGCTATTGCCAAAGTTAGGTTCTACTTTAGAACATATGTATCTACTTTCAAGCAAAGCAGTTTCTAAAAGTTAGTATTGGATTGATCCTGATTAGTAATTTAATAGATTGTTTCAGCATGCAACTGTACTTATAAAAAACTTTTTAGTTAAACCTCGTCATACTCCGCATTTATAATTACATAGATGACACATCACAAAGATACATTCAATGTAAAAAAATAAAGGTACACCGAAAAGCATATTTGCATTTAAAATTACGTTGCACCCTTAACAGCTTTTTTTGTTTGTTTTCATTTGTTTTACTATACCTACTTGCTTACGTCACACACAGAATTAAATTTACAATGTGGAGATTTTATACACAGGTAAGTACATTTTGCCATGTATTATATTATCGAATAAAGTAACCCCAAGTCTACTCAACATAATAGTTAAATGTAATGCGCTTTGCCATAAGGAAATTTTTCTTATAACGAGGTTTAACGTCAATCTGTATCGAGAGACATCCCTAAAAGTAAAGAGGTACAAGATAATTAAGTAGGAACGTGCAGTTCTAAATAAGCCAATGCATAACCTTGTGCAGTAATCTTTGTAGTATTCGTTGAAGAGTGTAATTCAGATGGAGGAATTATTTTGACAAAATTATCCGGAAAGAGGCCATTTTTTCCCCGCAGTTCACCCCGCCACCAGCCTTCATCTTCGCAATTTTTAGATATGATTGTAACTATGTCACCCTCTTGAAGTTCCAACTCATCCTCATTCTGGGCGGCGTATGGATAGAAGCAACGAGCCAATTCTCGAACTAAAGGATGATTGACAGATTTTGTTAGTATAACTGTCATGACTCGGTATTACATATGCTCTCGTGTTTCATTAGCTAAGCAATTTTTACTTCCATCAGACCAGACTCTGACAATCAAGTAATAATCATAAAGTTGAGCAAAACACTATAACGGCGAAGAGGATTGCTTCAGCGTACCCGGTTCACATAATCGGTACATGTCTATAAGTGCATTTTAGTGGTGCAGATATTATATCACTACAGCTTTTTGGCAATGGTTGGGATGATAAATAGGGCCGGGGGGAGGAGTGCGAGGATTTTATGTTGAAATGTGACAAAGATTTACTACCATAAAAGCAAGTGACACTATCTTGTATATATCGTAATTTAAACAACCAAGCGTCAAATTCTACCACAACTTGTTCAGCGAACAACAACAAATGCATATTGTAGTCAATGAACATGAAGTAGTCGGCTACGGCTAAAGCGCAATAACTACGCTACATAGCATCGAACTACATAGTCCTCAAATATTAATGCTGAAATAACCATAGAATATTTACAGGAAAAATATTCATCGGTGTATGCTAAACTATATAACCATTACAACTACCTAATTGCAAGCCTTGAATGTGCAACTAATACAAAACAATATTGATGAATGGGCAAGGATAAAAGCTCTTTACAGATAACTACGAATATAGCAATTACTTTAGTTAGTGATACTAACGACAGGAGATTAATGCAAGTTTTTGTACATTTATTCGAAGTTCATCTGAAAGCGTTTATTTTTTTCAATGTCCCAATAATCCACACATAATTTGTCTAATATTTTAAAACAAACCGACGAATAATCACTCATTTCGATAACAAAAATAAATCAGCACAAAACTAAATTTACATAATGCAAGAAAATGAAATGCAAGAATAGACATTATAAGAACAAGTTAAAACCATAATTTTGAGGGATAAGGAAGGAACAATTAAGGAGTACCATCACCATTTCGGGAAGAGGAAGAAGTATCAATCTGGTTTTCAGACTTTAAGCGCCGCTTTCCATAGTCAGCAATAGATTTACGTCGGCGTTCACAGTATTCATCACTGTCCATCAAAGATTTAGCCATTTTTGAACTTTCATCTGGTGTAGAATGTAAATGCAACCTAGAATGGTTTCCATCCTCCACTACATATGACATTTCTAGGAGTGATAAACATTTTTTCTTATAGCTATCTGGAGTTAGTTGCAGAGGTGGCATGCCTTCGACGAACTCGGAAAATGAAACGTCTCCGTCATCAATATGCATTGAATGTAGTATATTACACAAGGAAGCTTTACTGGCACCATCACCAAATGAATCCCTCTCATCACTTCGAATACATTCAATACTGGCAGCAGATATTTCGCCATCTAGTAAACTTCTATTCCCATAAGCTTGATAATACGGTTCCGAAATTTCCTCATCGAGAGAATTTGTAACCGCAAGAAAGGCGTCGTTTCGATTTCTGCCTTGCAAAGACTTGAGGTAGGTGAAGGAAGTTTCAGGACTGCAGAATGGTTGGAAAACTGTACATTCAAGGAAGAGGAACGAAGGGTAAACCGAATTTAGGAATTTAACTTAACCAAAACACACAGCGCAAACAGCAAAGCATTTATAAAATAAAAACTATACAGGGTTTACACCTCATCTAAATACAACATATACAATTTTGTACACGACTAAATATACCTATACAGTTTGGTATATGCACGACGCTTACCTGGCTTCGGAGGTAACTTAGGCGCTGGCTCCTCGTCGGTGTTTAGAGTATCTGGCGAGGGACTATCCAGAGGTCCTAAGGAAAGAAAAGATTAATATGTCACTTTCAATTAATCAACCAAATGGAAAAACTAAGACGACTTAGGCTGTATGTATAAAACATGATATGGTAAATAGACTTCAAATGTCACTACCTTTGATGTATGTGGCACGATTTTTGTCATTTTGTTTTGCTTCGGTACTGGTTCCATTTGTGGTGGGAGTTCCCAAGTCCTCAACAAAGTTTGATGGAAAAATACCAGTTCGGCCGTTCAATGAGCCTTTCCACCAACCGTCCTCTACTTCCGACAAGAAGTCGACGACATCACCTACTTCCAGGGTTAGTTCATCATCTTGTTCCGGTGAGTAGGAAAAGAGGGCCTTTAATTTCCTGCTCCGTGAAATTAATAAAAATATTTTAATCGGAATCGTAATATTAACTGAAAGTCTCCTTCCAAGTTTTAGACTCACATAAAACATAATTTAATACTTGACCTAGTAAAATCATTCATACCGCCTAAATAAATCTAATAATTTGCACATACCTATGAGAAGGTTTCTTGCGAAGTTGGACAGTTTCGGTGAAAACTTCCTCATCCTTGACTGACTGCGACTCGGTACCTACAACTTTGACGAAATTATCCGGGAACAGACCCCTCTTTGGTCCCAAATTTCCCTCCCACCAACCTTTAAACATTACAAAATTCCCAAATTATTATAATACTAGGTACAGATTCAACAATAAATAAATGGAATCACTAAGCCTGCTGAGTATCCGATATTCTCTAATGATTGTACTATTACTACTATTTCATCCAGTTCTGTTCTGAAAACAAACTTACCATCTAATTTCTGAACGACATTGGTAATGATATCTCCCTTTCTAAGCGTCAGTTCATCGGGTTCTTGAGCCACATATTCGTATTCAACTTGCACCTCTACAAAGAAAAGAGAAGGATTTAATATTTAAGTATCATGTAACTTGAACATATTACGATCAATCATGAATTTTACTGTATAGTTCTAAATTTCACGATGTAAAATATATCATATATCATATAAGCACAAGCAAAGTATAAATTCACATAGCTCATATGTAACCAACTGTAATAGCAATAAAAAGGAAGACAATTACAGAAAAAAAATGCTTACCCATATTACGAGAGGAAGTTGAGAGCCAGGGTAGATAATAACGACAATAAAAAAACTAAGGCAAAGTCAGAGAGTAACCATAAAACAGAGCAGTGGAGTTACGCAATCCACAATCCTCACGAATAAAGTTGCCTGATAAACTGATTACGATACGATTCAGTCCGTCGCAGCACACTACACACAATTTCGATATTCCTGATCCTGATCCGCTTATCTTGAACAGCAATCTCAAAGGATACCATTAACAATTAATATCGTATTAATTTCCAGTTTCGAAAATAATCACTCTTTTGCTCTTCTCTTTATGTGCTGACGGATTCAAATTAAAACTCACAATCACAGCAGTCCCTCTTTTCTATATAATATATTATAATAATTAATTTTCGTTCCCCTGGTTCACTGGTTGTTGGTCTCTCACTATGTTTCATCCACATTCATCCTCATATACACCAACGTCCCTTCACGTTCACGACGACGACGATGACCTAACAATAGAAAAATCCACTGTATTATTATATTATCATTGAAGTCGTGCAAACCACATAGTAGCTCAGCAAACTATAATGTTGGTTGCCATCACAACATATGAACATACTTATACTTAATACTCAAAACAATCACACATAATATTCTCTAGTCTACAGGTTTCAAAACACAATTTCACACGTTGTTAAGGACTTATTTTCTCTACCAAGAAGCCTTCATCTCCTTTACACATAATATTTAATTATTAACTATGCATGTATGTATCATCAAACATTTTTACAACACAACAACAGAACAGCCATAATAGTTCAATTTCCTATATATATTCTATAAAAGTTTTAATGAGCTCTTTCCTGCTAAAAATGTAGTATAAATTCCTTTAATATCTATATGGTTAAATCACTCCTACAATACTTTATTTCCATAGTTACAGAATATTTTACAATATTTGCAACCATAGTAATCTAACAATAAGAACTAATACCAGCACACTACAGTAACCCTCTATCTCTCTTCAGTCTCTTCTCTAACAAACATAAACTTATATATAGGCAATCATTTTAGTTCGTTGATATTATTGCATAATCCTACACATTCCTTTGATTGTTGTAGCCATCAAGTTTTGATCAAGTATCAACTATACAGAATAGTGTTTATTTATTTACTTGCATTAGTATAACAAAGTTGTAAAGGTCAATGGTAATGTAATATTGATTATTTACCGTGTCAAAACCTTCCTGGAAAGTATTTTTCTAGCTTCAGAAACAACCTGAGAGAAGCATTTTACTAGCTTTGGAAATAATCTGAAATACATTCTTCTACTTTTAGGTTCAGAAACATCCTGAAACATATTTTTAAAGGTTCAGAATCAACTCTGAAAGTGTTTTTCTAGCTTCCGAAATAACTTGAAACATATTTTCTAGCTTCAGAAACAACCGGAAACATATCTTCTAGCTTCAGAAACTTCTTGGAAAGTATTTTTATAGGTTCAGAATCTATCTGGAAAGTATTTATCTAGCTTCGAAAATAACTTAAAACATATTTTCTAGCTTCTGAAACAACTGGAAACATATCTTCTAACTTCAGAAACTCCTTGGAAAGTATTTTTCTAGCTTCAGGATCAACTTGAAATATATTTTCGAGCTTCAGAATCAACTTCAAAAATATTTTTCTGGCTTCAGAATCAATCTGGAAAGTATTTTTCTGGCTTCAGAATCAATCTGGAAAGGATTTTTCTAGCTCCAGAAACAACCCAAAAATATTTATTTACCTTCAGAATAAATATTCAGAAATAAACGCAATTGCCCAAAGATTTACAAAACTTGTGAAATCAACTCTTATACACTAATAACATTCAACACGGTAATTTAAAACAATAATATCCTTGAGAAATACTTACTTCAGAATAATTATACAATCGACCTGCATTGCAATTACTATTGATGACGAATACACACAGAAGAGCTCACAATCAGATAACTCGCAGCTTCTCTTAAGATGTTGACATCATGTCTAAAAATTCATTTTATCTTTGTTTTTTTTTATTTATACAAATTATATTCTTTTTAGTGTTTACCGTCCCGCACCTTAAAAAATATTTTTAATATACAAAACAACAATCTCCAGTGTTTGTGTTTTGGGTGTTGTTGACGTCCCTATATACTTGATTTTTATTATTTGTGTAATTTAAAAAAAATAATTTATATTGGAATTAATTACATATTGCTGAACCTTATATTCTATATATAATATTATAAAGTCTATGTGAGACGGAAAAAAGGTTAAATGGAGATTTGTGTGATTTGGAAATCTTTGACAACAATAATAATATTAAAGAGAGGAAACACAAAAGCCCAAACAATTCGTGTGAGCGAGATCGACTGAACTTTTGTTATTATGCGAAGGCACAAGAACAAGCGATGAGTCTCTCTCTCTCGTCCCGTTCCCTTGGCTTTTGCTTCGCAAGTTTTTCTCTCGTCTCTGAGCTCCGCTGTGCTGCTGCTGAGCCACCAAAATCTCACCAAAAACTTTAACAAAAGCATCAAAGTGCATTGGCAATATATGAAGCACATAGGCAAGCAAGTAATCTGTAGGGCTGGGACTACTCCGCAATTATTTTTGCTTCAAACAAATTGCAAAATAAATGGATAATTTTTCGTTTCCAAATTTACCAAAAGAATTAACAATTTTTCGCCTCAAAATTTCGCGAAATAAATGGATAATTTTTCGTTTCCAAATTTTGCAAAATGTATCGACAATTTTTATTATTACTTGATTTTTTTCATATTTCGCTTCCTTCTGAAAATATTTCTGTAGTTTTACTTGAGTTTTACCTAATTTATTTTACCCTTTTATTTTCATTTCGTGCAGTATTTCCCCTTTGCAAAATACTTTAAAATCATGATTAAAATGTACTGTTTTCGAAATTGAGCATTTTAGCATGGAAATTTGAGATACATTTTTGGATTTTCGTTCTTCGCTTTAATTTTTACAAGTTTTAGCCTGAAATTAGCACAATATTTAATAATTTTGTTTCATTTTTGCTAATTGGAGATTGCGATTAGCACAGAATACTTTTGCTATATTTCGCTGGTTTTAGCATGAGATTATCACTGGCTCAATTTTTTGGCATATGTGCACTTAGGTTAGCATAATGTTTAATAATTTTGCTCTCAATTTTGTTTTTATTACGTGTTCGTCATTTCCAAACATATGTCTACTATTTTTGATTTTTTGAGAGTCCACTATAGAGCAATTTACCTAGCTGGGGGGAACGCTCTATCGTGCTTCTTTTGATGTCTCGCATTTGTAGCGGTATCCCAACCTTAGTCATCTCTATCCCTTTGCGTGGAAATGCATAACACTCCCAAGACTTCGTCAAGTCCTGAAATAACGCAGAGATATTGCGCTGCCGTAAACAAATGTGAATGTCATGGATTTTTATCTTCTGTCATCACCAAAGCAAACTATACCATACAGGCATGTCCATTGTACCCTTTACACTATTTTTGTGTATATTTTTTTGTAATTTATTTTCTTATTTTTAAATCATTTGGAATTTAATTCTAATTGTGTTAATATAGAGACTTTTGTAGGCTCAATATATATGATTTGTAATAAAAATTGCTTCTATACCCTATAGTAGTTTGTATGTATTTAAATGATGATGTTAGGCATATATCAAAATTTTGGTAACGTTCAACTTTGCCTTGTAACGTTTGTAACGCTTCTTGGATGTTCGAGCATGCATTTTTTGTTTTAGCATGCAGGTTAACTTGTAATTATTGTAATTATTCATTTATTTTATTGTAATTATGATATGGTAGAGGGATCGTTTTAATTTTTAATAGTGTTTATTTTTATATACACATAGTTTTCTTTATGTGGTGTTTATGTTATCATGTTGTTAATTTTCGTACGTGATTCCTTTTTGAACAAAAAACGAAGATGCATTTATTATAAAATACGATTTTCATTATAGTAATAAATAATTCTTAATTTATTATTATTTTTTAAACTGCAATACATTTTTCATTATTATTTTTTAAATTGCAATACATTTTTCTTTGCTGCCTTTAAAATTGTAATAAATTTTTCATTATTGTTTTTTAAATTGCAATACATTTTTCTTTGCTGCTTTTAAAATTGTAATAAATTTTTCATTATTATTATTATTTTATTATTATATTATTTTCATTATTATGGAAGATAATTTCATTATTTTATTTTAAATTGTAATAAATAGTTCATTGTTGTTTTTAAAATGTAATAAATTTTTCATTATTATTTTTTAAATTGTGAGAAATTGTTCATTATTATTTTTTAATTGAAATAAATTGTTCATTATTATCAATTACCCTTTCTAATCGTAATAAATTTTGCATTTTTAAAAAAAAATTAATGAATTTGTCATTAGTGATTATTATTCTTTAAAATTGCAAGAAATTCGTCATTATTATGTTTTTAATTGTAACTAAAATTTCATTGTCATTCCTTTAATTCTAATAAAAAAAATTTGATCCGATGCTCTTGTATATGGCAAAATGACTATATAAATGACATTTATTCTTTACCTTTCTTCAGACATTCGATTTTCTGTGGGCGTGGGCTTTAAAATGGAACTATATGTAGATATCTGTAAATAATTTGTAAAAACATATACGTACGTAATTAAATTGTATGTGTATTTTATACAAATCTATGTATTCCTGAAAATAATGTGTATTAATGTTGTATCTGTGTTGTATTTGTTTAAATTAGCGTCTGTATTAAAAGTGTGTTACATATGTACAATATTTGTAATTTCTTTAATTGGGTTATAGTATTATAAAAATGTTAAGACGTTCATAGAGAAAGATTATACACTTTTCAAAAGGAAGTTTTTAATAAAAATGTTTCTTTAAATATCATTAAATTGGAGGAAAAAAATGAACAACAGCGTTCACTTTTCGTCCTGTTTTAGCGTCTTTACTATTAACCTACAATTGAGCAGAAAACAGGGTGCATGACATAAAAAGAATTGAGAGAGGAAACTACTCTATTATAAAGTATTACTATACGGTATAAACTGTGATGGCTTAACTATAATAAGTATACTTAAACTATTTTACTATATGGTAATTTAACCTGTACATGTATATATAAGTATAAGTACACAAACTATTACTCGACCCCACGAAAACACAAGGTAAATGCGAAAAGTTACTTCAATCAAATAAGTATTACAATGCTGTGTGTTTGTGCCTTTTATTCGTTTAAACGTGTGCGAGGGTATTGCATTATTTTATGTGTATTATATATACAGAAAGCGATTCTAGCATACATGTGAGTATACTTATTACAAGAAGTAAAGTAAAGGAAACGTAGGAAGAAATCAAGTTTCAACTTTCATTTTGTACTCGTTTTTATAATATTGCTGTTATCTCTCCCATCCACGATTGTTATACTATAACTGCAGCATTTGCAGTGAATCTTCTGTATCTGCCCAGAGTATCTTTAAGCAATTTAATTACTACTGACATACAATCTAGTACACCCTCAACTATTTAACAGACACGCAAACACTTGAGATAATGTTCGCCGTTTCTTATATATACACATTAAAATATATAGGATCCACAAATACATATGTATATAAATAATTTTATTCATATGTATCTACTACAGGTAATAGCTTTATTTACTATGGCATACGCCTTTTAAACGTATTTACAACTTGTACGTGTAAGAATAATAATATGGAAGAACACTTATTATTCCTCGTTCTTATATACAGGAACCTTGTGTTTACGTGGACTTACATGTATGTATAGCACATTAGAGCACATGGATTTTTCTACATGGATACTTAAGTCATGCCAATGTTTAGTATGCTCATGCAAAGTATGAATCATAGGTTGTGAGTATGACGCATAAATGGGTGAAGCTCGTTCATACAGAGCTTTCGGCATAAAGTCCGCACTATCTCTCTATAAAACCTGTGTGAATTCGCTATCGAAAGTAGCATTATCACCTGAATGATAGATAGTTTTAGTTGGAAGCCAAAACAAAAAGCGTTTAAAAAGCATTTGGCAATTGTTACATATATTATAAATGAGACTCTTTTGGCTGAATTCGAAAGCAAGGAGTATTAATTTTGATAAAATTGATAAAAGTTTTTTTTTGCAGTCGGTGTGTTGATAAGAAGAAAATTGAGTGCGGAATAAGCTTCAAGAGGATATTATTTTGGCATGTTGCAATTTAAATAAAAGACTATATATGGTAATATTATATGCAGTGACTTTGTGTGTAGAGTAATTTTATTCTACAGACGAAAGTCAAATATTTAATTTTTTCCTTGATTTTTACACATGAAATATATTTTTAGACTTTATAATTTGCTGTCATATACTATCGACTTGTAATATGTATTTGTATTTTGTATCTTGCCCATTCGTCTGTTATTTTTGTGCGGCTTTTAAATAAGCTTCATATTAATAAAGCTTCGTATATGTATACAATGTATCTAAACCATGTTCGGGGTAAGCTGGGTCGTGCAATATTATTATTAAGTATGCTGTCCTTCTTCCTCTCTGTTCTCCTGCCTAATAGTACATATTATTATTACGAAGCGACGTTGTCTACCTCATATTTTGTTAATGAGGAACATTTTGCTTATGAGCAGTGACTATGTGGCTAATATCCTTTACGCTTTTACACTCAACTTGTAATTATAATTTGTTGGATGAAACGAGCCATGAACGTGTATGACATAAGTACATCCTCCCTCGGTGGATAATGAAGGCCACCACAAGAATGTATGACACTTTGTTTCACAATATTTACTCAACTTCGTAAGTCATGTTTACGTTAAAGCATGCTGAGTATTCCATCACGATATAATATAATAATGATTACTCCTCTGGGAGTTTACACGCATTTGCCTTATAACATTCTTCTCCTGGTATGCTGTAGATATTTGTATGTCATATATCATTGTGTTTGAATTTGTTTTGTAGCATATAGCAGCCATATAACTCTATACTCTTCACCTTTATTATCATTTTTTGTGAAAATGTTACAAGAATGTTTGCAAGGGAAAAAGTTACAATTTTTTTTGCCATGTAGACGAAACGCAAACATGTCATGCACCCCTCGTGTTCGACTGAGTATATCGCCGTAATTCCTAACTGAATGGCTATTACAACATTGCAGAATAAGCATTGTGGCAGTTATTTGTCAAAATAAATTGCTCTATGTTATGGTATAAATTCGGAAAGTGCGTCAAAAGTACAGGCGAGGTATAAAAAAAAGTCGGAAAGTCCAAGCCACAGACTATATTTGTCGTGCTACGTACGACTAAAGCAGATGTCGTTTGTATTCGAGAATATAATACACGAAAGATTATTCACAGTTAAGTATTTACAAAAGTAAATACAAGATCTACAAGTACAAAGATACGAGCATATATACAAATACGACAACTATAAGATTACTCTAATTTGTGTACCACTTGATTTTAGATCTTGTCTACCTGCTGGCTCGTGTCGTCCATCCCGTCGAATTAATCTAGCAAAATCGGTGTCTTGGTTACAACTTGAAGAGATAAAAAATGCTAACGAGATTCTTAGCTAAAGGTGTATGTATAAGTATACAATAAGGCGTTAACAATAAAACACATGTACAGTTTGGTCTGAAAACTGGGCTGCATGGTCGTTCCAAATAAAGACATATGATGATATAAAGCTCTTTACTATAGTAGAGTCTCTATCCTCTAATGTGTGTACAACAACAATGAAAACACATATATCTACACTCACAAACAGGTGAAACAAAAGGAATAAAATAAACGAAGAAGATCCTGCAACTTTTTAGTGACTGTTTGCCTCGTTAAAAAGCAGGGGAGAGTATGTATATGTTGTGAGAGTGTACTTATTATACAGCGGTCTACGCAATGACGACTCGCTGGGCCGGATAATGACCCGAATAAAAATTATTGCTAATATTAGAGCATAAAACATTGTGTGAGGTTAATGATGTGCATTCGCAGGTAATTACGACTGTATGCATACTGACTTCATGCTGACCGGTGTATGTAGAATTGGCACGGAGACACATGCTACAGACGACTGCCTTTTATGTATACTTGTGTTTGTTGTAAGTATACTTACTCTTCTGTCAACTATTTAATGCTGGTAAAAACAAGGAAAAAATTACCAAGTTAGAATGTACTACATATAAAGGAACATGTGTACGCATGCCTTGAGGAAATAACATACAACTAATTAGTAGTACTATAAGTATACTTGTATGTATGAATCCTTAAAGACTGTAAAACTTTTTTTTAGTTCATGCAGCAGAAGAAAAGATCGTTTGCTTTCTTCTCATATAGAGATTCTTCTCATATATGAGATTCCGTGGAAACAACATGTTGTAAACTGTCAACAGGTTCGCTTGATCTAATTTAGTAAATTACAAATACCTGGGATTACGGGAGATGTGCTCAACTCAAGGGCGATTTCAAGGGTGAGTGATTTCCTCATCCCTACTTACTTTAGAATGGACACATACATATACATACATTAGTTCTGATGTATATAGGAAAGTAGAAACCAGTGTAACTTCTTCATTTAGATGTGATATCCATATCGTATGTATACCTGTATAAGGTGTAAATTGTAAATTGTGGGCATAATGAATAAAGCTCTGTTGATTATAAAGACAATTTGCACTTGGTCTTATTCTAAACATTTGTATGTATATGTTATATGTACACCCATAAATGATGGCTTAAAACTGGGCAAGAAGTTCGAAGGTCCTCATCAGACGAGAGACAGATATCCTAACCTAAGCACTTTCAAACGGACATTCAACCTTGAACTTTTCTTTTTGAACACAGAGCTACTACACATTCTACCTGGATTTTTAGGACACACGTTGAAGAATTAATACGCGATTGACCACATTCAAAAGAAGTGAGAATGAAATGCATTAGCAATATAAGTAGTCACTATTATCACTGCAGGACTGTGTAAAGACCGGAGTGCACTTATATTTTAGCAGTTAAGATATTACTTTGTATATCGCTTTGGTGATATTGTCTTTTATGCATGTATGTATACCTATATGTATATGTGCATAAGCATACACATAAAATAACAATCACACAACTTACTTGCTGTGAGCCATATTCATGTTTTGACATGCAACAAGTCACACATTTTCATTCAATTATGAGATTCACAGCACCTTAATTGCTTCTAATAAGCAAACTTGTGAGGAATCTTGTTGAGACACTTTCCCCGTAAAAATATAGACATTTTTCTCCTGGTGTATAGCGTCTATGTGTACCTTATATGTATATTATATTACAATAGGAATGGTTTGAACATTTGAACAATACACATATATCGGCACATTTCTGACGAGCAGTTTTGCTCTTGATTGATGCACTGCATATTTTGTACCTTTGTACTTACGATTGCTTTAAAGATGTCAGTTCAGCATCAAGTATCATTGCTATTATGTAGGCTATCAATTAAATACAAAATGTTCAATATGTGGGCTGCCAATTTAGTACAAATTATTCTCTGTGTGTAGATTTATACACACATTTTTCTATATGTAGACACAATTTATTCTTTAATACAGACATTTCTATATAGCCCTCAACCCATTATCAAATATTTTCTACTTACAATATTATTTAGTCAATTTACTATCCTTTCTTGATAGCGATGTCAGTCAGATCAAATATCATGTGAAGGAAATTTAATTTCTACTATAAATTATGTAGATTACTATGCTGACTTAAACTGTATCTAGGCTGTTAGCCGATATTTTGAATTTTCATCTTTTGAAATATTCCGTATGCTCTAAAAAAGCATCCACTCTGAACTTACCCCCCCTTCCAAAAACTGTATT
>JAQGAK010000928.1:0-46474 GCA_034696945.1 Lipothrix lubbocki | reverse complement strand
TGATAACTTCCGACGAATAGATTGACCTTTGGTCTAAAAACAGTTTCTTGTTAATTGAACACATAACGCAGTGCATGCTGTACAAATCCATTAGGTGAGAAAAGTTAATATAAGTATAATTTACTTCCATGACTTATAGACTTGTTTCTGTTGATCGCGTTTTTTTTTTACAAGCGATTTTAGGCATCCATTTGAATAATTCTATTTATTCAGTATTTGACAACAATTCGGGAAAATACTTAAAAATTACTTGCAAGGACAATAGTTATAACCGGGCTATAAGACTATACACTTCTAACGCCCTTCATCAATTTAACAAAAGATCTGTGTAATTAACAAATTAACAAATTAACTTTACACTTTATACCCACTAATTGCACATAGTTTTGATAACAATACTTTAATTAATTTAATTTCACTTCAACCCATTATAAAAATTCAGTTCACGCCACATTCATTTCTGTTTAAAAAAAATCAATTTGACCAATTATTAGATATTTACCGTTGCCCGGATCGGAAAACAACTACGGTTTTTAAAATGTTTGTACCGGCTACAAATCTGAGCAGAAATAATGGTTCAATACAAAATTATGAAGGTTCATTTCATAGTTTTTAAAAATTTTAGCTTGCATGGATATTAAACAAGTCTTAAATTGAAAAAACGCTAATGTTAAAAATTTATTATAAAATGACAGCGGCTCTATTCTTGGTAAGACAGAAATATTAAGCATGTAGTTATATACAGACAATTATCTACCTTTATAAACCATTTGTTTGATATACTTCAAATGAGAGAAAAAATGGAATTAAGTCCCTACAGAAGACTGAACATGTGAAGTACGTCTGTATGCCTTGAATAGCTCATGTCATATAACATGATCATTATGCAAATCTAGATGCCCCGATTAAAATCTGTTCGGCATGTCCTGGCATATTAGTCAAACATTGTAGGATTTTGGACACGTGTACGAAGTTGAAACAACCACACATGCTTATTAATAGAGTTTATACAAATCCAACTCAACCACAAAATACTTAACACCGGCTTGTTAAATACAGCTCCAGGGTTAAAAAACAATTAATTAATATTAAAATTTCGTAATTGAGCGTTTGGGTAGTATGCTGTAGAGGAAAACCAGGGTGTAGTAATAAAAGCTAACGAACTTTTCCAAATTACTATACTAAAATGAAAAAAGTTACTATAAGGATTATTGGAAGAATAAAAGCGGCATATGCATGCTTGTAAATTCTTGTAAATCCTAAATTGATTCTATTTATTAAATGTAGTACAATTACATACTACTTTTGCCTAAAAACGCGTGCTTGAAACCAGAACACGTTTCTCAACATAATTTTCTTGACATAACTTAAATAAACTCTTAGAGGAAACAAAATAGGATTGTCATACCCTCGTTATAAACTTGGAGGAAATGTTTATTTTCCATTGGGGTTGGTAACGTTGCCTCTCTGTATCAATATAATTCAGTAAACCATGAAAATATACTATATTACTATATACTATACTCTATAAATGTATAGAAATTAAATTACGTTCACATTGTGGTCCAAAAACTTCCAGAAGCAACAGCCTGCGACGACTATGCAGATGCAACAACAGCGCCGAGTAAAACAATAGGCGGGGTTATATTGTCTTTCGACCATTGCCACTTGCCTGAAAAGTCCATGTCAGGAATAATTTGAACAAACTAGAAAAAAATTATATTACAAATTGAATTATGCTCTTTCGAGACTAACTTAGCTTTTACAATCTGCTATATCATTGCGTACTATAATTAACTGTTTAGGAAGCCTCAATATATATAGATAGTCATTACATAAGGTGGATAATAGGCACAAATAGTATTTAAAGAAACACAAGACAATAGAATACAAAAATATTAAGTTTCAATAAAATTCATTACAGTACACTGGGTAAAGATATATCAAGTTTCGGATTTAATGCTTTTATTATAATGCGGGGATCTCCCGTACATTCTGCTCTTACAGTTTCATCATTCATATCTTAGCATTTCATTCATCCTCACCTAATCATTCTCATTCTTTAGTTCATATTTTCAACGGTTAATTCATTTTGTACAAAAACAATTTTGTAGCAACTATAGAAATAACAAAATTTATGAAAGAATTCATATATTTGCATATGAATTAAACAACTATATCCGACTATTATGTCCTCTAATCATCATAAGAACTTGAACTTTTGTGTAGTGAAGATTTGTGTGAGAGAAAAGGAAAAAAAAGAAAGCAAAAGAGAGGAAAGGAAAAAGAGTGTAAGATGAGCATAATAGATCGATGGGACTGAGAAAGATCTTGCTTGGGATTGAGGAATTAAACAACGAGAGATGTAGCCCTGCTAACGTCCAAAATTCTATAACTTTTCATTTAAACAACCTTCTGCAAACTAAATTAGAGAAAAATTATATATTCTCTTTTATGCGGAAGAGAAAATTTTACAAATGGCATTTTCCTAACAAATAACTAGAATGGTCGCAAAGCCCTATTGGAATTTATAAATTTTAATAAATTTGGGACTAAATAATAAACTATAGAAAACCAAATTCTTAGAAAGATGCATACTTTAAAGCAACATATATGATATATATGCACTCATATGCATATATTCATGAATTTTTCCATGAATTCTGCATTGACAAGCAACCCTTTACAGGTAAAATTTTGAACATTTGAAGCTTTTCAGGAAATATTAAATATCTTACACTGCCCCTGAAAAGCAACAACTTCCAAATGTGCTCTTTTTATACCTAACAAGCATTCTGAATATTAGAAAAAAGTTACAGAAGTTTGAATATTTTCAACAACAATACGCAAAACATTGGACTAAAACTTTCCAAAACTGATCCTAAATACAATAAAATGCATAAATCTTTAATGCACACTCCTTATAAACACGTGTATATACATACTGTATGGGAACAAATGAATATACATACTCCGTATAAACACATGCAAATATAAACTCTTTATAAACACCTGCAAATTTATACACCTTATACACACATGAAAATACATACTCTAAACAAATACATGTAAAATACATACATTTAAATGAATATCAATTTAGATGGTTGATGACAAAGTTGGTTAAAGTATTAGTTATCATTCGTTAAAATATCGTAAATATTTAAAAATTTGATTTTACATTTCGTAATGTATAAATAAAATGTTCATTGCAACGCTGTGTTATGTATACAAATGCCCATGGAAGTGGAATTGTTTACGGTGCGCCGATAGTATGGCAATAGATTTTTTCCTGTATGGCGTTAATGGATGATTCTTGTGATGATCTCTCCCGAACCCATTTTCGTCGTCAGATTTACAGTCGGTCAAAAAACGTAAAAGCTCCAGATGCAAGTTGGGTTTTTAAATGCTTTAAAGTGTGTGTTTCTGAAATTCTAGGGCTGTAAATAGATGGTATGATTTAGGCTTAGAATTGTAATGTGTAAAGGTTATTTGTTAATAACATACAAATCTTTTGTTAAATAGATGAAGAGCGTTAGGCTTGTATGGTAGTTAGGGTTTAGCTATGAGAATTTGTAACTCCGGCTGAGCCAACTCCGGCCTAACTATCGGACACCTAATTTTAGAAAGCCTTCCTTCAGCCAAACTTCATTTTCATCAAACCATGAAGCCTTCCTTTAAAATATGTACAAAATTCGCCTTCACTTAAATTTTTTCTATATTATTTTTTTATTCGAATACAAGCGGGCTCTATTAATACTCAACTGAATAAGTGGTTTCATTTTCCATTTTATAATCTATGTAGTCATGCACAAACAACGGTCTTATTTCGTTTGCTCTTTTGTTTCTGGAGTGTCTTAAAGGATAAGACTTCAATGAAACCTTCATTCATGGACCAATTCCTCAGCCTTCAATTTATAATTAATTGATAATTTCAGCCTACCTTCGCGTCCCTAAAATAACTTTACTTTTGCCTTCATAGAAGCCTGCATGGAAAGCTAGCGTCAAAGAATAATATGGTATCAAGGATCGCAGGAAACGACTAAAAACAATAGTGATCTCGAACTTGAACAAAAACTATTTATTATTACAATGTTTTAAAATTAAAAACAACTTTCCAAAAATAATGAACTAGAAGTTATACTGAGTAACTATTCTCGCCAATATTTGAAAACAATGTTATACATACCCGTCTTTGTCACTTCGTCTGCGATCTTCTCATTCGCGAAATTCAAGTAAAGCAAACTTTTACACCATTGCCATGCATTGCAGTCTTCATCTAACAGGAACAACTAGTCAGAAGTTTCGCTATTCCAGTTTAGTGAGGGAAAATTGCCGCAAATACTACATATAACCTAGTATGAAATGTGTGGAATTCATTAAGCGAATTGTTATTTTTAGAAACATTCCTTCTGTGTATATGCCAATAAGCTTTCATTTACACGCTATAGTAACCATCTTGGAGATCAGAATAATAGTATATTCAATGAATGCATATGAGGAAACAGAACTCAAAAATGTGTGTATACTTGCTAAAAGCAACTCATCATGAGTCCTAAAAACTGTAAAAAACAAAAAATCCAACGTACTAGGTAGTTACATAACTGATTTATTGTTTTATTATATTATCGTTATCCCGCCATAAGAGATAACAAACAAATCACATTTGACATTCTGCATTTCATTATAATAATTTTAATGCTTATTTTCAATAGCATAATACGCTTCCCATAACACATCGGAGAATGTCCAAACCTGTTCAGAACTATCATACATGAGGTCGTCCATAATTTTTTCGAATTCATATCCAGCAGTTGGGTTAATACCGTTGATAAGTTCTCGTACATCATAATAAGTGTAGTAAGGGATACCAATAGCCGATAAAAGAATTCCGAATTCAATGAAGATTTCGATGGTGTCTTCAGGAGAGTCACTACCCCATCTGCCCCAGAAATGAATCCACTCCACAACGGCGTCGTAGGACTCAATACCCGCATGCTGGGCTATGCGAGGAAGTTCAGCGATAAGGTTTCCTTGAAGGTTATTCTCTTGGAAGAGAGGTACCAAACGTCCAGCAGTTCTGTCGACAATCCGGTAGATTTCCTCGCAGGACAGAATAAACTGATCCACAACCTCCCTCAGTCCAGGGGCTTCATTGTCTCCGAGAAGCTTGAACAACTTTTCACGAGTGATTTTGTGAGTTTGTAAGACGGCCAATTTTGGAAGAACATTTGCTGTTGAAAAAAATGATTCAATCATATTTTAGATACTAATCACCGTGAAGAAATTAAAAAGTCAACGTAAAAACAAAATGTGAAAACGTAACGGTTTTTCAGTTTACCTTTTAGAGCTTCAACCAAATTCGGTTTTGGTGCAACGGATTTGGATGGAACTGCTAAAGCAGTTGCACAGAAAAAAGCGATCAAAATGAAATACTTCATGGCTGTTTGCGTCGAATCGTGTCGTCTGAACGAAAGGCAAGTTGCAGATTTAGTTGATTTTATGTTAATGTGCTCCCGTATTTATATGCGCCATAATTTGAGGGACTTCATGCAGCGTGCCTGATAAAATATATAGTTTGAGATACAAGCAATCGACATAGTGTAAGTATCTTGAGATTGCATGAAAACACTTACAATTAATTAATCGATAAACTAATTGTTTTTATCAAAATGAACTTTAATCGATTTGACGTTTGGAGTGTAGCTCGTAAACAGATTTAACTTTTCATTGTATGTACATACACCTATTTTTGCTGATTTATCGTTCTGTTTTAATTCTTCGTCCATTACGTAACTATACACTAATGAAAGTTTATTTTAATTTTTGTGATTTGTATTGGTTTTTGAGTTCGTTAACTTGTATTGTGTACCTACCTGTATTAAACATAGCGGTTGACTTTTATGCTTTAGTGAGTGTGTGACCTGAACATTTTTACGTATTAGATCGTAGTTACAAGATGTTTCCTATAATTTGTTTTGTTGCTTTTATTCCTAGCAACTACTTGAACCTTACTCATTATTTAGTGTCAGCTTGGTTAGTTGTTATTCATGGCTATCTATTACTGCAGTTGGCCAATCAACGTGGTTATTTACAGCATACTTTTATAAAGTAAATCCAGTACATATGGGCTTGCATTAGATATCTTGAACGTTATTTAAAAATCTTTTAGATATTTGTTTGTGATGTAATGTATCGTCGTCTACTAAGTATAATGAAGTACAAGTACATAAGGCTATCCTTTGACAAAATGTTTGGCACTTTATATTACTTCGCTGACGATATGTTGCCATTGTCTGTTGGCTTATTGAGATATCTCGTTGTATCATGATGGTGTAATTTTAGGATTCATTTCTATATTACAGATTGAGGCTATTATTAACAATAATGTCGTAGCAATAACAATGTTTCCAATTACCAATAATAAATTCCTCATTATTCCTGACGATCGTTGTTTAAAAAGAATGCAAATTGTAGTGTTAGGTGTATAAACTTTTTATTGTTAGGACTGCGGATATGATTACAATAATATAATTTATTTAAATCTTAATGATTCGTTTAAATAGTCAAAGAAGCTTCGTTCACTGCGCTAATATGCTTATGAATTTGGCCAGTTTTGTCAAGGTTATTCAGAAATTGATGACCGACTTTCGAGTTAATGATAGTGTCCGTTGATAATAGGGATCGGAACAATTCACATTTGAATTATAGTTTTTCAATTAAATTCAATTCAGCTTTTTTTCAATTCAATTCACAATGATGAATTGAAGTGGTTTGAAGTTGAATTGAATTGAATTCCTGAATTGCAATTCAACCAATTCAAATGAGTGCCAAAAAACTACGAAATTACTGGCAAATTTTATTTTGCAAATCAAAAATAATGGGCAAAGTAGCTAAAACTTTATTTTATCTAACATTGCATGGTTTCAAAACCACAGAATGCTTTTGTTTCTTAAAAATGGTGGCAATATTCAATAAAATGGCGCTGATTTTGAATCGATTGGATTAAATTAGATTTTAATTTTTTTGAATTGAATTGAAAATTTTGGAATTGAATTGTTGGGTTTCAATTCAATTCATGAAAATAATTGGTTTGAATAGGAAAAAATGGATTGAATTGGATTATTGTTCCGATCCCTAGTTGATAATGTCCGCGACCAAATGGTACGAGAACAATAATTCTCGCTCGCTTATAACATCAATACTGGTTTCATTTACATCAAGACATTAAAGGTGACTCCTGTTAACCGAACTGAGAAATCTTATTCACGGCGTTTTGTAAACATTGTGCGCGACTTGTTGAACAAAACGTTGTTGAAAGAACCAGCGTCATCCCTCGTCAATCCAAACAATTTCGTCGTATGATGTAACAAAAACCAAACTGATCTGCAAAGCTCCTTCCTTCCACGTGTGTTGTACTTTCAGTTAACGCCTGAAGATAATTTGACAAGAGTAATAAGCTTCTAAGTTTTGCTTAAAGCTTCGATGTCTCTATAAAAGATAATTTTATGTATTTTTAGTTTAGTTATTTCCATTACGGCAAAATCGGTCCATTTTTTGGCAAGATATTTTGTTAGTTTGTGAACATATGTCAAATTAACTGGCTTACAAGTACAAGCACTTGAGTTTTACATTGATTTTGTTTTATGTAGTGGTTTGTATTTGCTTTTATTTGTTATCATATAGTTGGTTGTTGTATTAAGCTGTACCTATAAACTTTTTGCAAAGAAGTTGTTTATTTATGATATGATAATAATGAGTGACACTAAGTGAGCAATAAATTAACTATCACTTTATTACTCTTTCTTAGTCCAATTCTATTATTGTAATGACTTCAATTGATCAATTCGTGTCATATACAAATGTTTGCAAGTTACGTTAATGATTATGTTGATAAATATTTGATTAATTATTGTGCTTTATTGTGTCGGCAAGTTCAACAATCTAAACAATGTAGATATTGCAAGTTTAATAACGTGATAAGGATGTACCAGTCATGTATGGAAAAAAAATAATAAAGATTTTAAGTGTGGAGCTCGTACTTTGAATATCATTTTGTATTAGTCGACTTGTGTGATATTGAACAATGAAATACATTGAGATGTCTTGTAATGTAGCAAAACGTTATAAAACTGGGTACTGCTCAAAGGAATGGAAAATGGAATCATGTTATATCACACGACATATTAGTTTCATTTGATTTAATTTATATTTCCTTGTATTTTCAAAATTTTTATGATTACATCATTTCACAAGTATTGATGTCCTTCGGATATTTAATCATTAAATGCAAAGACAAAAATATTGCAGATGGGCTGAAGCTTATAGACTTATTTCTCTTCAAGATTGACAATTGCTTCGTATAGAACCTCCAAAAAGTCGTATACATGCTGACTACCAGCATTCAAGGCATCCAAGAAAATGTCGTAAAATTGATTGTATGCATCATGGTTCTGATCCAGAGCATAAAGAATTTCTCCAAGTTCGTACATAGTATAACTGGGCATTATAGCAGCTGCAGAGCCAATTCCGACAACAATAAAAAATCCTACGACTTCTTCGGGTGTCAACGGATGGCCAATGTACTCATACAAACCAGTAAAGAAATAAATGATAAACTCGACGTCGGCGTAAGTATCCGCTGCGGCTTTAATCGCTACACCAGGAAGTTCCGATATGAGGAGATCATTGAGCTCGTACTGCTTTACGAAAGGTACAAATAAGTTGGCCAGATTGTTAATGTCGTTGTAAATGTCGGTTGCAGATCGCTCAAACTGCTCTACAACTTCCTTTAAACCAGGTGCTTCGTGAATCCTTCGGACCTTGGCTAAGGTAATCTTATGATCCTTGGCTACCAATTTTGGAGCCCATTCTGCAATGTAATTACAAGCATAAATTATTTATTCTTATTTTCAAATATTTTTTCCATATAAATATATACGCCATACAATATTTGACCTATACAAGAGCTTTTACAATTATTTGGATTACCTTCCAGGTGTTTGGCAATGAATGCTCTCACTGGAGTTTGAGGCTTCTGGGCAGCTGGAACTGCAAATGCAGTTGAGCATAGAAGGGCAATAACGATGATGAACTTCATGGTGTAGACTTTAGTAGTGTATTCCAACTGATTCGGGTTTTGTCCTTTTATATGAAGTTTTTTTCATTTAGTTTCGATGAGATAACTTTTAGCTAACAGATAAAGAATCAAATTTAATTATTTTATTAGATACTGCTACTTGAGTAAACCCCTTGGATAACTTCTGTGGAATAACTCGACCTTAGGCATTGTGAACTAACTAATCGATTAAAGCATTTCTCATTAAATACTTTTTTACTACTTGAAATTGAATGTAGTTTCTTATTGGACTTTTAAGCGTATTTCAAAAGTATGTAGATGTGCATAATGCTAATACAAGTCTCTGCACTAGTATCGGCGATGGCATCTGTAAACACTAACGTAAACACAAAAAATGGTTTCGAAAAAGTTCGAATGTATACTGAATCTACTTGTAGTTGTGTTTGGGAAAAATTGGTTTGTGTGTTTTTTCAACGAAATAAAATTCATTAGATGATATAGAATTTTGACAAACGAAAATAGATAACAATGCTATCTCTACCTTTGAAATCTGTGGCCACCCGCCACTGAATACAATAACGCCTGTAATAATATGGCTCATTTTAAACTGTGACGTTCGTCGAAGCATTTTATTTTATTGCATGGATTTCGAAAACCATCACGAATGAATTTTAATTTATTATTAGTGTGTAAATAATGATTGAGCCTCTTGCAGTATATTTATTGCTTTTCCTAATACGTAAAATCATTCATGTGAAACTTGGGATGCATTCCAAGAACATTCGGTTAGCAAAGAATATTGTTAAATTCAAATAGAATTGCTTAGCCTGATGATAAACAACGATGTTGGTTGAAAGCTTTGCGCTGCTATTGTGAATAAATAATATTGGATTTTAATTAACCATTTAAGCCAAGAATAAATAATGGATATTTCCAATTAGTATGATTATACTTCGATGAGCGCACCTTTAAGTAACTTCATTTTACGGTGTGACAAGTTTTAATTTACATCGTCAAAAAGAAGAAAGACGGGAGAGTTTATTATAAAGAACGTGTAAAGTTCAATATTCATTGCGGTGGTGATTGAAATGCCTGGTAGTTATGCTTGTTATGTTTGTCATTTTAGTACAAATTACAGTGTTGCATTTAGTACTGCACGTTTAAACCCTCACGGCATCTCTAATTATTCCCGTATGTATGAATATATGGAATGAGAGTTAAGTAATTAAATCATGTTATCTCATAATCAGCTAATATTAGCTAACTGGGTTGAATTTATTTTTTGCAGAAGTAATAGTTCCAAAACATCATTTAGGATTATTAAACAATAAATACAGAAAAAATACTTTGCGATTAGGTCTATTTATTTTCCAGATTTTCAATTGCTTTGAGCAACACATCAAAAAATGGGATCAAATGGCTGTTAGCAGCAGCGACAACATCAAATATAATATTGCTAAATTTTCTGTACGCCTCAAGGTCAGTAGCATAAAGGATTTCTGCAAGTTCGAAGACTGTGTAAGTAGGTATCTCAACGATTGGCACAAATATTCCGAGAATAATAAACATCCCTACAATTTGCTCTGGGGTCGCCGGATATAAGATGTAGTCCAACAAATCGATTAGAATATTCATGTAAAACACGATGTCATTATAAGTATCTGCTGCGGCTTCAACGACTACTCCTGGAAGTCTCGATAAAATGAGATCGTTAAGACCATACTGCTGTACGAAAGGCACAAATACGGTAGCCATATCATTGATGTCGTTGTAAATGTTTGTTGCTGATTGCTCAAATTGCTCGACAACTTCCTTTAAACCAGGTGCTTCGTGAATTCTTCGGACCTTAGCTAAGGTCGTCGTATGGTCCTTGGCCACCAATTTCGGAACCCATTCTGTAATTTAATTACAAAAATAAATCATTTCTTTCTATTTTGTAGTTTGCATGTACTTATGCATGCACTATAAACAATATTCGACTACCACAAATACTTGTAAAAGTATTTGAAATACCTTGCAGTTGTTCGACAAAAAATGCTCTCACAGGATTTTGGGGTTTTTGAACAGCTGGAACTGCAAATGCAGTCGAGCATAGAAGAGCAATAACAATTATGTACTTCATGGTGTCGTCGGCGTAGGTAGAGTATTCCAACTGATTCTGGTTGAGTTCTTTTATACGGCATATCACCAACGATTTTCAATGATATTTTAATTAGCAGATAATGAATCAAATCATTTTTGTTTCGATTACAAATTACCACTTGACGGAAACTTCTGCAGAACTAATCGACCTTTGTGTTTGTAATTAACTAATCGAGTCAATCTAAAACATTTGACTGATTAAATACGTTTGCTACTTAAAATCGGTTCTAATTTAGAATCGTGCTAATCTCATTGGTGTACTTCAAACGTATGCGTCATAAATTATAGTATTGCTTCAAAATGCGACTACAACATATTCCAGTACTCGTAATAGATTACATCTAAAAATAATAAATATGTATAAAAACAATAGTAATGATAAAACCACAATAATAAGAATTTTCAACGTCATCCATTAACCTGATTGGTGCGGCATACTCCCAGAAACGTCGGCTAGCAAAGAATATCGTAACATTCAATATTGAAGATACACCAATGAGGCAACACCTTCTTCCCACGATGTGAACGGTTTCGAAAACGTTTACGGATCGCCGGACAGACCGAGACGGGTTACTAAAAGAGCAATATTTGTAAAGTTTCAAAGCTCACTCACGATTCATGTCCGGTTTTGAAATGTCTTGAAATTACTGACATACCTACTGCTGATGTACATTAAATACATTATGGTTTACGGTGTTGCATGTATGGCGTAGCTCGTACAACGCTTCAACATATGTACATTGTATATGCATCCTATGTTTGTATGCAGTGTTATTCTTCTGTCAAACAGCAGTACGAGGTTATTAGTTGACGTACCTATTATGCATTATTTTATTATGTATGTTGATGTCATCCCACTTTAATTCGACAGCTTACCTGTAGTTGTAGTTGAATCGGAAATAATAAGTATAATTGCTTTTCCTATCTTTATGCCAGTTACCATGATAACGCAATTAAATGGAAATCTTCGCATTCATCTGATTGGGATTTCAGTGAAAATTATTACTTTAGAAAATAGATGTATACAAGTTTATTTCCTGACACACCTTCGTTGCTCATATATGTGACATGTTTTCACTGTTTTCAATGAATGCATAATTTGCTTTTAATTCATTAATTGCAATTGTCGTATCCGTTTCGCCCGTTTCCGTTATGCGTGGTGATGCTCAATGAACTTCAAATGAGAGACACTTATATAGAAAATAATTTATTCGTTGTTGCAGAATAAACCAAGAAGCGGTGAAAAAATACTTGCTTCACTATCTGATAATAAATATAGAAACTTTCCACACATTCAATCTGAATAGGACAGTTCACCTAAAAGTGTAAGGTTAAAGCTTATCCATGGTAAGCAAGACCTGGGTGAGCGTAGGCAGCAGCAGGAGCGGCATAGTGAGCGTAGGCTGGTTGAGCGTAAGTCTTCAACACTGGGGTAGCTACATGCTTGACAGCTGGGACAGCAACTGGAACACGGGCAACGGCGGGGATAGCGGTCTTGAAGAGGGTTGGCTGGTTAACAGCAACGCGTTGGATCTTGGTGGCTGGCTCTTGAATATCAACCTCTTGAATGGTTTCAATTGGGCGGGTAACAACGATACGACGAGTGGTGATTCTCTCGCCTCCTTGGAGTGAGGGATCTCCGAGAGCATCGGCAACTTGAAGGACGGAAGCGGAATCAGCTGGTCTGCCATCTTCGTTGAGGATCTCAGTGACGGTACCTCCCTTGCCGGAAAGAAGTTCCAAGAGTCTCTGTTGAAGCTCAACAGGCATGTTTGGAGTGATCAATCCACGTCCTTGGGGAGCTTCTTGTTGTGGCTGTTGTTGTTGCTGACCTTGTGGTGGACCTTGTGGTTGGTCTTGTTGTTGTTGTTGTTGTGGCTGTTGTTGTTGTTGACCTGAAAAATAGTCAGCAAAAAAGCTAGCTGAAAAAAAATTCTAAATTTTTTTAATGCATTCTGTTTTAGTTGCTTAATCACGAATGCTTTTATGTGGTATTAACATAATTAATCAAAATCATTATTTAATTGATAAACCTAATTAGGAACTATAGTATACACTTCGAAAAATATTTCCGGTATCTTATGATCTTCTCTAAATAATGCACAGTACCAAAATCACCTTCAGCTTGCCCTTGGGCATCATCAGACTGGACAACATCAGTATCGGCATCACGGGCAGATGGGGCTTGACCACGAGGGAATTGGGGTTGGAGAGGTTGGGTTGGGGGGCGACGTGGTTGTTGTTGTTGTTGAGGTTGGGGTTGTTGTGGCTGTTGTTGTTGGGGTTGTGGTTGAGCTGAACGGGCAGGGGGTCCTTGAGGTGGTCCTTGGGGTGGGGCACCAGCACCTGGTCCGGCTCTGGGAGCAGCAGATCTTTGGAGTTCTGGAACTGGATTACCTTCTCCATCAACGATGAGACGGCTAGTTCCATAACGGACAACTGGAGCAGTGTGAACGAACTTGGTTGGGGTGAGAACAGTTGGTCCCTAATTATATAAATGAACAAAACAAACCACTTTAATTTATTTCTTCCTACTCACATGCCCAACCTCACTTTTACTTTTATTATGACAGATGCAATAACTGCATGCCCCATATACAGGTAACCGGTAGTTCATTATAACACAAAAACAACAACATATTATACGCTATTATGTCAGGGAGTCATAAATTTTCAACTGCAATTAATAATCCTACCTAATTGTAACAAGCATGTCAAAGGAGAATTCTCCTGCACTGATACAATATACTCCTGAGTGCTTCCCAAAACCACATACTGTGGTCCACACACTGCCGTCAAAGAAGTTGATTCAAGTGTGAAAGACCGAGCGTCGTCACTTAATTCTCAGCAGAGAAGAAAGTAATTTTACCCACTGGCTTACCTTGAGATTCCAACTGTCATCTTTCATCATATAATAATCACAACCTATGTGCAGTTGACTTATGTTTCTGACAGCACTGGCGTGGTCAAACACTTTTTTGTTTCCACTGCACTGATTCCATATGCACATTTTCCCTCTCATTATTACTTTAAAAAAATGTGATGCACTTTCTTTCTATTACAGTTTATATGTATGTAGTTTATATGTATAACCATATGCTGATTTCTTTATTATTTTTTTTACCTTTTGGACTTTAGAGATTGGTTGACTCAATTCCAAAGTGGCAGAGCCAGCGGGACGGACGACGACGCGGTGTTCAATGTCGTAGAATTCCTTGCGGAGAGCTGGACGGCGGACCTTGACCTTGCGGGTGGTCACAGCTGGGTGAGCAACATCGACCAATTTCTGGGTGACTCCGTGAGTGTAAGCCAACTTGGTGACTGGAACATCAGCAACTCCGAGGGCCTTGGTCAAGACGGGAGTGGCAGCGTAACCAATCTGTCCATAATGATGTAGATACTATTTTGTCGTGTATAGGGTGTAATATTCAAATTAAGATATCTTGTGGATCCGGACATGCATTTTATTGCAGCCTTTGTGGTGTCATGTCAGCCGTTTGTTGATGGCAAATTATGTAACATTGAAAAAATGCATCCCCTAAATTTAATAGCAAACTTTAAGAATTATTTCCTACCTTTTGGTGGTGAACAGCAAGGGCAGGGGCAACAGCGGCATGACCGTAGGCAAAAGCTGGAGCAGCGACCTTAGCGACAGCTGGGGCATAGGCAAGTGGAGCGGCGGCATAACCTGGGTGAGCAGCATAAGCTGGGGCAGCAGCGTAGGCGGGAGCAGCAGCGTAACCATGAGCGGCATAAGCTGGAGCAGCAGCGGCATAAGCTGGAGCAGCAGCGACGGCTGGACCGGCAGCAACTTGAGCATCATAAGGAACAGCTGGTGGAGGAGCATCGGGAAGAGCTCCGGCTTGTTGGAGTTGTTGTGGCTCGAACTGTTGTTGCTGTTGTTGTTGTTCGAACTGTTGTTGCTGTTGCTGTTGGTCGAACTGTTGTTGCTGTTGTTGTTGAGCGAATTGCTGTTGCTGTTGTTGTTGTTGTTGGTCCTCAGCGCTCAATTGTTGAGGCTGTTGTTGCTGTTGCTCAGCTTGAGCTTGAGCATCAGCTTGGGCTTGAGCTTGGGCCTGTTGGGCTTGAGCATCAGCGGAATACTGTTGAGCATCAGCGGAGAATTGTTGGGCAGCTTGGTTGATCTAATTAAAACGACGTTTAAAATTGTTTTAAAAAAGGTAACTTTTTGAAAATATATAGTTACAAGTTAATTGCTTGAATAATAGAGATAATTTATTAGAAAATCAGTACACTATACAAAACATTCCCACAACCGAAGACAACACTTGTGGAATAATTCACTGACGATTAGATTCCCAGTTGCAAATCTAAACGCTAAATTTTGTAGATTGCTTTTTTAAAATTGATTGAAATTTTGAAGAAATTTTATTATTCGTACTTGGAATTGTGGTTGTTCATATCCAGCTCCGGTAAGGGTAACTCCTGCTGGGCTGTTGAAAGCAAGTCTGACTTGGACTTGGGCACTGGCAGCCGTAGCGAGGGCCAAAAAGCCCAACAACACTGCACACCTCATGATTCGAAAATTCTAAAAAGACAGAACAGAGAAGAGAATTCGATGTTGAGTGTAAAGAAAGTTGTCCAATACTGAAGTAACTTCAATGGGTCACTATTGCATTTATATGAGCGGTCAAAAAATAAGTCATTGGGTGTTTCTCCAAAGCTGATTGAAGTCAAAGGATGTTGATATCCACGAGGAGCGTGTACACATTGAGAAGGAAGGGATCGATCCTTTAAAAAAATAATCGGTCGGTGGTGGTGGTATGCCATATACTTTTAGCTGTAGTGTTGCTAAAAGTTTTCTTTATTATTGCAATCACCTGAAAAGATAGAACAAGTGAAGAATCATAAACAATAATGTTATATAGAGTATATAGCTGTATTCATTTGAAATTCTCTTCCAGTTATAGGCTCTCTCAATGCAATTCTTCGACACCCACTCTACCTTCAAAAGATCAACTAGTATATATGCTCTTGTTATTATCTTCCCTCGTGTTCGCTCACATTTACTGACAGTGCATATTACACACTTTTGTATTATTTGAGTGTACATACTATACACACTTTTAACATTTACCTGGGAAAATCTACCATAGCATTGCTGTAGGTATGAGTAACATATTGCAGTACGTATGTATGTTACAATCTTAAATGTTAAATTTTTACACATTCAATATTTCACGGTACATATTATCTCATTTACTTTACTCTCGAGTATACAACATAACAACTAAGCCTACTTTACTGCAATCCCAATGGGCAACACCCATTTACCAACTAATAATAATAATAGTAATAATACTTGAGGGAGACCTATTATACAATAAAAAAAACAACGTTAAATCAATTCCCTAAACATTCTCAAGAAAACGTAATCTGTATCTTTTCGGTACACTTCTTGCGTTTTTCAAGAGTATTTTCTATATACACACTATGCATATAGTTACAGGCATTGTTTAGGTACCTACTATAAGCTACTTCTGGCACACACACGAACAATATAAGTCTACGCACAACAATTATTACACATGCACACACAGGTGAACCACAGTAAGTCCTTTAAGTCATCATGAAATCATGATTCATTGGAATGACTCCGCTGTAGGTAACGATATAGTTACCTTCATGCCCGTGATTACAATTAGTGGGCCTTTAGTATAATTCAACTGTTGACTGTGGATACAGTTTTTTTAAACGGTTGTATATCCACGTAGGTACGTTGATACACTTTTGACTCCCATGTAGCCGTCATAACCAGCATCGCCATCATCTGTCGATATCAATCATCCTATCTTTATTTATTTCCTTTTAATTATACTTTTCCCCCAGCTAGACAAATAGTTTCAAAGCCTTGTCCATCCATTCAATTTGCTTGGAAGAAATCAATTTTCCATGCTCTCGTTTTTCCACACACACATTAGTACAAAATGCAGTAACATGCATGTACGTCAACATAATCTGTCGATACATTCCTAAAACCTCTAATGAAGCAATAAATTGCAGAAATTCCAACTGTGTACACATGTTGTTTCCAATGGTAACAACTACTTTACCTCCGCGACGTATAAATATCTACAATATCAATTATAGCGAGCGATATGCAAAATCCCATAAGCACTTTTACTGTGAAATACACCCTGCAAAGCTGCTTTTGTACTTTGTTAAAATCAGTAACGTAATGTTTTATTGTAAATGCTCTCTCACATTATAAATTTGTTTGATAGTGTCTTAACTCATGATCGTAAAACTGCATGATCAATGATCAATAATATAATCTCAATTATATAGCTTTTTTGCATATATTAATTTCATATTTGTCTCATTGTTCAATATACAGTTACTTCAATCACTACTAACGTTACTGTTACATCGTAATAGATACCTATGTAGTTCTCATATGATTCCCATGCATCAGCCCAGCATTCCGTTGTACGTCACTAATAATGGTTGTCATTTGTCAATTGATTTTAGTTGCACACAAATCACCTTTTTATATAATATTATTAGCTACTAATGGTTACATTCTAATCATTTCAACCATTCATATTTAATCTGTATACACCGACCTGAGTTATTCGGCGGCGGCTGCTGTTGTTGGGATTGTTCAGGTTGTTATAAGGATATGAATAGAGGAGGAGGAAGTAGGTGAATGAAGGGACCGAGTGTGAGAACACGAGGGACCGAGGAAGCATTAAGATCATGCTAGTATCGAGTAGGAACCGAACGAGAACTCAAGAGAGTAAGAGCTGCTGCGAGACCTCCATAATATTCCGAGTATTGTAATTATTCTAAGTTGTGGATTTAATAAACATTAATATTAAATATAATTATACGAGGACTTCTACGAGACTTCCAGTGCATTATTGAATAGAATGTGTTTCCACTCTACGCACGTCGCGATCGAAAGATCGCCTCACAGCCGAGCATTACATCCCAAGATAATTAAGTATTTAGTGTGTTAATTATTATATCCGAGTAACGAGCATTATTATAATAGAGATCATGCACGAGTTACGAGGACAGTTAAAGATCTCAGTTCCAGTCATCCATACACACGAGTAACACACACACACACATACATAACATCCAGTCATCATCCTCCAAGTCAATATTCATCTGTTACACATAGTATGTACTGTGATGTAAACCTACAGCACTGGCTCCTAAGTCCGTCGTACGCACACAAAATGTTCCTAAATCAGAGAGTATATCCTTTGAGTTGTGTTGCCATTAGGTTGCAAATTAGCAAGTGGATTTCTCAACGCTTCATTGCTGATCATCGTGCTTTTGTTGACGGTGAAATATTTTGTGGTTTGGATTTGTGTATTCCTCAGTGGCTTAAAGGTGTATTATGTTTATCTACCAACTAGCTTACTGTATTGTGAGTGTTTCGATACATATAGATACTATTATAAACCTACTACAATAATTATATAGATACATTTAATGTTTGTTGCGTATATGCATTGATCAGTAGCATGAAATACAGATATAGGAAAAGGTAATTTTAAAAAATAGATATAGACCACTGCAAGATAATTTGATATTGATTCCAAATCTTTAATTGTTTCAATACAGCGTTAGCAATTTAATTCAGCACAATGCGAATATGCGTACAAATATCAAGGAGTTTCATCGGACTGTTGATTAATGTACGGTTTGTAAATTTATTTTACCCAAAAGAATTTTACTTGCTCCCTTTTCCTATTAGAAGTATAGCGTGTCAATACATATATGTTTATTTGCAAAATTCGGTGGGCATTTTATTCGGCCATATTTACAACCCGATTGCAGGCTAACGAGTGTGCACATAAACTGGATACAAGTATTGAATACCGATGGAAAGGTAGAGTGGTAAAATGAAAGAATGAAATTACTTTTGAAAATTGCCGAATGCAATATTTGGTTTAATGCATGGGTTTTCCACACTGCTGTAACGGTAAATAAGAACCTAAAACGTTATGAGTAAAGTATATAGGTTTTAGAGTAATTGTATCTCTCTGTGTTTTCTAAATTCAGTATGGACTTAAATAGTGGCACTCTACGCCTTTGTGCAGTTGGGCCAAGGTTACGAATTCTTGCAGAAATCAATTAAATAGATTACCTTTTACGTACATTACCACAACACTTCACCGCATGTAATAGTGTCTGGCCACATCCACCATTTGACCTTAACGCTGAGCATACAAACCAATATACCTGCTGAATGTAAGCAACCCCATGATCAACCGCTAGAGTGTCCTATATATAGAATTCATCATAGGTAAAAACATGTGTTGCGGGTAGGAAAATCTTCGAAATAAATGAAAACAAGGTTTGTTGGTGTAAAACGTAACGACAGCCATGGTTTCCATGCCCCATGCTTTTATCAATTTAAACATACAGATAAAATAAGGACATTAAATTAAACATGGACAAATGCTAAAACCCTTCATTTGTAATTCCGCTTGCCAGCCCCAACACGATTGAGGCTTTAATAGTTTACTATTGCTTTCATGTATTCAGCAAAAGGTACTTAGTCGGCACTAATGAGAATCAAGATAAAAGAGTTGAACTTGTGTGTTTATAGTAAATATATGTGTAATTAGTTCAGGTAATAAGAGCTTTCTTATGGGATGAAATTAGGCAGTAGTGTCATAGCAACCGCAGTAGCTTACATACGTTAGATGTCGTTTGTAGAAAAGTATGTTTTCATAATGTACATCTTGCTCCTCTAAGTACAAAAGAAAGCAACACTGACTCTTTCGTCCGCTTCTCTGACACACTTCACAAGAAGGAGAAACTCGCCGGATTTGCCTTGATGGGAAGCATTATTATGTCCTTCTATTTGAATCTCAACCTCGTGTATTACGCATATGTGGGTAATTTTGAACTGACAATAAGATGGAAGTATGCAGCTTCCACCTTGACACAATGACCATATCAGGCCCGACAATGAGCATAATACTACTAAAGTTTTATCGTAAGACAGAAGAAGAGCATTGCGGTAAAGTGTTTGTAAGCTCCAACCGTTCATAAGAGACAAGTTCCACGAGCCCACGAAGTGTTCATAATAGAGACGGACGCCGCGAACCGAAAAAGTGTTCATAAGAAAAAAGGTAAGATCCGCCAGTTGAGAATGTATATAGAAAGTTTTGACAAAAAAGGAAGCAATGTTCCTACAGAACAGAAGAGACACACACTTACTACACGAAGTACCATAATGTAAAGTACTATGCAGATATTAGATGCATACTTGTACTCTGAAACATTTTCCAAGCGGATTGGTTCTATAAGGAGGTGAGTGAGCGAACACACTAAGCGGGTACAGATGCCACTTGTAAATTGTGTCACATGTGATCATGCATAATTCCCATCATCCTATCTCTCCCTCTGTACTGTGAGATTCATTCTGCCAGCGAGAAATTTCCCTTTAGTAGAGAACTTTCTATAAATCTAAGTGCTTTTAATGCTACCTTTGCAAAAAAACAAGACACGTCGTGGAGCAACTGTAGATCCAACTGAGGTTTCAGCCTTACGGGTTTCTAGGTTAAAAACGACATTCCACTTAAATTTTTTACTGTGGTTTTCTTTTTCAAGCTTATCGCTTGATCTATTTTTTCAGCCCACGTAGAAACGTTGCGATAAAGACGTTCAGGTGATCGATGTCTGAGACAATGGGATTGGCTTACGCTGTTCATTGTTTTCAATCTCATTGCTTTGTCATTGTTAGCTACTGTATTTGCATAAAGAATTTACATAAGCTGAATATTTAATGAACAAAACATTCTTGTGGCATATAAATGTAATCAAATGTATTTGCATTTAAGAGAGCATCTCATATTTCTTGCTGTTTTTGTTTTTCTGGGGAATCCATTCCCCTTTCTAGAAATTCCGCTCCCATTTAATCCTAAGAATAAACAAGTATTGAACAGTAGTAGGTATGTACTAGCTGTCTAATACATACATACCCATACGCAATGGTTGTACCACTGGGAATGCTGACATTGAAAAATGTATGCAAAGAAGAATCTGTCACTGCCGTCATTCTTGAGTTCTCTATAGTTACGTTAATTGTGCCTCGAGTCCCTAACGTGTGAGGGAGCAATTCATACTACTTGAAATCAAGCGAGGGATAAATCTAGTGTAATTTACTGCTACGGAGAGTCATCAAATCTTCCGAGGTTGGTCATTAAGGTCTCCAGTGATATTCTTTATGTAGGCTACATCAACCATTCATAACCAGGCACATGTTTGCATATACATATTATATACCGGGTAACTTATTACCCGATGTAGTTTCACTAATGTCTCGTCTACAAGGTTTCAGTTTTTTGATGAAAGCGTTTCATATTACTCTTCCTTCATTGGTGAGCAATTTTACCCAAGTCTACATCTCACTATTAAAGACTACAGCCTTTTACTATATCTATAGGTATTGACACTATATCTACAAGAAGATGTTAGCACATCTGCAGTAGTATACCTATAGTTGCTAGTATATTCTCATTAATTATCGCCTACATTTTACTTTTATGTAGCGAAATTTGATCCTTCACCAAAGTACTCCCTGCTATTAAGTAAACGTGGCTTGGAATTGTCTGCGGAGGGCTAATGGAGCCACTGTGTATACATTGGGGCATTGTAGGATATAGCAATACATCTCTCGTAGACAAATTTTTATTAATGGCACTATACCGCCGTTGGTTAGAGCATACGGTCCTTACAACTAAAGCGCTTTACATGTAACACACTATACGACACATAAGGTGTTGAAAATTACAGGGAAACGCTTCTTGCCAATACAGTGGAACAAACAAAATAGGTTGTTCATAGGCGGTAATTAAGCCCAGGTGGGCTAGAATATCTTATTTTATGACCCAGTTAAAAAACCATAAGGATTGTGAAGGAAATAAATGAGTCCATGAAAATTGTTGAAGACAATTGAGCTGTTTTTACAAATTTATGTGAGCCCTTGTAGACACCATTTCGTAGATGTGCTGTTATGTTTCCCCCAAACGTTGGAATTCGAAAGTAATTTTAATGTGTGCTAGACATTTCTCAGTACTTATTTGCTGTATTGATGGAGTTATTTATACTCTCTTGTAACTTCAGTTGATTCTATGTGTCATTTATATTCATGAGATGACTTACATGGCACTAAATAATTGATAAGTTTATTTGCCGCCCTTGGTTGACTTCTTTCTGTGGGATATATGTATACCCGCATTTATATTCAAGTCACTTTTAATTTGTTAAAGATAGACCAGGTGATCAATGACAAGTCGAAACGAATGAGCAGCGTATTTTGTACAAATTCAGATTCTACGCTGCTTTTAAACAGAGATTAGTTCTCAATTTACAAATTGTTCAGGTATACAAAAGCATTAGGGATCATAAATATGCATGAGTTCGAAGTCTCTTTGGTTTTACGACGTGAAAATTCCCTTTCTCACCTTGACAAGAGGCCGATTTTCGATGTTATTGCTACTGCTTGGAAAGTTTATAGTTCATTTGAATTCGGATGTGAACAGTAGAATCTAATGCATCCAAGTGCTAAACTTACTCTACCTTTCCGTCAAAGTACAACAAACAACTTATTTGGAAGTGAAAGTTTCCATGTGAGTTTGTTATACAGAGTCGGAAGATGTTTGACCGCCATTTTACAACTAACCGTGCATTCGCTCACAATGGTAATAAAATATTGATTTCCACTTGTATTACTATACTCTGCCTATCTAAGCGTAGTCGTATGCGATACGTACATAGGTAGCATAAACCTCTATTATAGTGCAACCAACATACATAGTTTGAGGTTACATTGAAAACTTTTATACTTATATTACCCACCGCGGATGAAAAGGAAGAAATTAACAAGAGTCCCAAAAAGCTATCACCTATCACATACTCGTAGAGCTACATAATTTTCGAATTAACGCGGTTGAAACTTCCACAAAATTAGGTATTGCAATGAAATGGAAAACTCACCAAATGGAACAGTAACTGGTGTGGGAAGAGTAAGGTGTAATTCACCTAGCGTGCTTTCACTGGATTTAATTTCCTCAAGCTGCAATCTGAATACCAATAGTATGCTTATTGAAAATTCACGTGTTGCACAAATAAAAACACGCATTCGACGTGCATGTTTATAGCTGTAATGTGTTTACAAAGTATGCAAAAGCATTGACTTTAAACTCAAAATGCAGCCGACATACATGTTTGCAATTTCTTAATGATAATTATTTCATAAAAGATACTTTTGTTCTGAAAAACAGTTACTTAACAAAGAATGCCTACAAATACATAAAAAAATATCTGCTATATTTCAAGTTTTTGTACTTGTACAAAATTGTACAAAATACAAGTTTTGCGTTTGCGAACATTTATTGGATAACCAACCTTAACTTGGTTCACACAAAGTAAAACCTACCGGACTTACAATGTTTAGTCGTTCCAAGCATCAAACCATGTGTGAGCGTAGCCCAAAGCCTTGGATAAGTGTCTGGTCTTACGGATTACACGAAACATTAGACCCGAAGATCTCGGAAGAAATTGAAGTCCAAGCCGCATTTTCTTTCTTGGTGGGATTTCTTGTTGGAAAATAACGTTTTACAGTTGTTTGGTGAGTGTGTATAAGGAACTTGGAGGCACATAGTATAATGTACGTTGGGAATCGATCCCATCTGTTTTTTATTTCAGTGGAAGTGCAAGTATCTTTATTCGTTTGGCCTTTTGCGGAGCTTCCACACAGGCGTTTTACTTGTCACTTGTAATTCCACATGTGATACAACAAGTTTCACTTGAAAATCTCTTGTGGGGTTACGAGACAGGACAAGAGGATGTGAGTCGCCTCTTGACAACCTTGCATAGGTGTAGGTGTAGGCAGGGTTCGTGGAATACAATTCTCGTTAATGCTGTAATATGGTAGAAAAAGTAAAATGATTGTCTAAGGAAAATAATTTCCAACCCAGCCATAAATGCCACCACATGTTCATTTCAATGTGATTTTCTTATCCTTGCAAGCTTACTTGCGTTTATCTTCTATTCCTTGTCTGTTTTTCTTTCTGTTGCCACAGTACCCACAGTATGTTAGCTCTGGTATTATGTGTTCCGGTATTTGTGAACTAATATTTGCCATAGGTATTCTGTTTGCTGGTGAGAAATCGAATACACAAACAAACCAAAAACGAGTGTCACCGCGAGAGTACTTATTTAACTAGAGGTTCTAGTTCTTCAAGAGCACTAGACATGTTCAGCCTCTGAAGTCCTTTTTCGATTTCCTCTTGTTGATATTTACTAAAGATTTTTTGGGGGATGTGATATGTTTGTATCGGACAGTGGTTTAGTGGAAAGCCTTTGAATTACGATACAGGCATTTGCTCCATTTTTCTGCAAACTTCTTCAGCTCAGTTTGTAGTGTTTGTATATCGTAAATATGAAGTAGTAGCATGTTGTGGATTTATTACAAATTCAATTTTATTTACAGCCATGCTGACAACTTTATAAACAGTACAATACATATGACGAATTCAATATTTGAAATTGGTTTCGTGGAACCTTACACAGCTTTACTTATTTAAGATTTGTTTTTCTTCGATCACATACTTTACGGGTTGAGAGGATAGGTGGTAATAAAAATTCAGATTTCTTCTCCGTTGCACTAGTGTTTTGGAAATTTGAGTCTTATGTTGGAGATTCTACAAGTGTACGGATTTCACATATCTACCTACCTATACGGGAAGTACATTTCCATGCAAAATCCTACAGAATCTTGGGCCCCATTGTGGTTTGATGCTTACATCCACCCTCAAGCTCGATGGCTTTCCCAAGTGTGTACACATTCCGGTAATTCATTCTGGGACCGTCGCGCACTCTGAAACTTGGTATTCGGGATATTGTGATTGGAATTCTAACACTTGCAGTCGCTGTGTCTCTATACCATTATATGTCTCATATCCATGCTAATAGTTTGGTTTGGTAGAGCGATAGTAGCAACTCGTGTGTTTACTATTCTCAGCGTTTATAGTATAAGTTGAAGCACGAACTCAAGATTGAAAAGCGCTAAAAAGCAGAAAACTTACTAGTGATAGCAATTTGTAAGTTAATCTTTCCCAAGGTGTTTTTCCAGTTTTATACACACGAAGTCTTAAGGGAATGTGCTAAGAAAGTTGTGGATTCCTGTTGTCATACTTGATTTAGCATTATAAAACCATTCCAAGTATCTATGTACATAAGTACGGAAATCTGTTAACTTACTGTCCCGTAACTTGTTTTCTATGGATAGCCTGAACTTCGTAATGGTTAAGTAGTATCTTGTAATTACTAAATTTTTATCTTAACAGCAACCAGCTTATAGTAACAGATAGTGTCATATCAATGAGTAAGGCCAGCATATTAATATCATCGGAACCAATTTCTTCATAATAAGTCGAAGTACTTATAGAACCATAAACAATAATATTATTAAAATTAGCTAAAAAATATGAAGGGTTGTATACAAAGTTGTAAATTTTAAACCAAAATGTTGAGGGAGTTCATATCCAAGCGTACCTCAGAGAATAACTTTAAATAACATGAACTTTCGCACATACCTATGATATACTATTGTCTCGTATGAAATCCTTACAACAATATTTCATATAATCAACTGAATCAGCACTGGGGTATGTTGAGAAAATCGTTGTTCAACTGGAATCCGGTAGCCACAAAATGTTATTCACTGACTTGGTAAATTGGTAAAGGAAAGCAAAAGCTCCTACAGGAATTTCTAGTTCCGTTGTATTCCGACCCGCTTCCAGATTGGGAGTTGCTACTTCATGCAAACATAATGATATCTGGTAAGGATATGTGTTGTTCCAGTATATATAAGCTTCCGATGCAAAGAAATAAATCAAAGTTGTCATTAATGTACCTATCCATAGCATCCGAGTCAGCTGCAGCATTGTTTCAATCTTCAAATGCATATAGGTGCTTGTGTCCGGAACAAGAATTTCAAAATTAATAAGCTTTCAAAATGTTAGAAAAACGTGAACATATTGTGGAAGTACAAGGTAGTGGGAAGTGGGAATGCTTCGTCTAATCTGATATCTTGTATGTAAATAGCATTAAGTATCAATCTTGCTTCATGATTACATATGACCAATGCTTTGAATGACTATGGGCATAAAAATAATTTAGGCCCAAATGAGGGCTCATCAATCAAAATATCACGGCTTTAAAATGCCCTCATAAACGTGTTCTGTGTTTATAGTCGTAAAGTTTTGTAAGACTATTTACACTTTTGGACCAAAAATATAATGGAAGAGGTTGTTTTGTTTGAAACTTTAAAATGCATTGCTTTTGATCGAAGAATATAATTTATTCAAAGGCTGCAAAAGCATGGGTTTTATCTAAAATTGAATAAATGCGGAATAAATACGTGAAGAGAGAACCGCCTTGAAAATCCCTGGGAATCCGATGAATCGATCGATGCATTACAAAGTAGCATTTTCTCAAATGAGTAGTGGAGGCAAGGCTTTCTTGATCCGAACTGTCTCTCTTATATATTATTATATACCAACGTGCGTGGGTTCAAATTCAGAGCCAATATAAAAAACGAGAACGGCTCTCACGTCTCGTTTCTGTTTTTTTCCTGACTGAATTTTCTATTTGTAAGTAGCGTTCATTCAATTTCACCCACGGACCCTGTCTCATACTCAAGTATTATTTCAACAGGGATAAATATTTGCTCTAAATTCACTCCGCACTTGCTGTTCATAAATAAAAGAAAATACAAGAGGAAAAACAATCCCAAGAAAAGATTTTCTCACTCATTTCCTTAAGACCACTGTTGTGCTTCTTGTAAATATACAGTATATTCTTATTCCGATGACGTGATACGTACCTGCCGGGAGAAGGAATAATGTGCAATTTGATACTGTTCCACTATCCGGTTCATCAATAATGTTGACGGTTCTGAACATATCGACTACAGATACAGATCCGCTTGTGGGGATGCAAATCCACGGGGGAAGACGAGAAATCTGTCATTTATTTGCATTTCCACAAAAGCTGTGTCCACATATACGTTGTGCACAATATGCTTTAGGTACAGGCTCAATTTCTCTGAGGAATGAATTGAAGAGGGGTGTAATGGGAAATAATATATCTCTCTAAGAAAGGGCAATCGAATGGATTGGCGGAGCAGTGATTTATATAAGATTGTACTAAATAAAATTAACGGAACCACATAACTTTTCACTGTTTATACAGTGTCAATAGATAGTATAGTTAGTAGGTCGCATGTCTAATGGCAGTAATCAGTTGGAATGTGTGGCCCTGCGTAATACCCGTTGTAATACCCGTCATTACGATAATAAATACCCGCTTGTATTTATATAATTTCCGGGATTTAATGTACTATGAAATGTAGTAAGCAGTAATGGGCCTCTGCATAAATACGTTGAATTTTATAATACGAAACGATCAAATGCCGTGAACATTCACCAATTTAAATAATAATCGATTTCCTGAATGTCCACGATATGTTGTAGCTATATTCTATAGCTTAATATTTTGTGATTTCTTGCAATCTTCAACGCGTTATGAATTTAATTTTCCAAAATGTTGTTAGCGCCATCTGCAACTTTTTTTATGATAAATCCGGATGAATCAAGTATGATCTTCTATTAGATTCCAATAATAATCCAATACAATTTTCCTGTAATCTGAAAGGCAGTCCATTATATCCTTTTCCTCAGTTAATCGAATAAAATTGGCGAAAATAAGAAGCTATGATGTGATTGGGATCCTGATTCAGATGAGGAATGATCCTGCAGATTGGAAGAGGTGCAAACTGAAATTGAATGCAATGTTGATTCTGAACTCAATGTCTTCACTCTTGAGTAATAAAGCTCTTACTAAATTAAAATGCTCAAGGGTGCTTGAGCATACTCCAGATTTACTTCCTTTATCTTGCGTAGCGTTCTACCTACAGACTCTAAAGAACGTCCTCATTCATCCAGATAATATCTTGTTATCTGCCTGGAGTTTCTCGGTTAAGCTTTGCAATTTCTGCCTAGTGAGGTGAAGAATCGAATCGGAATACGGAATGCTTCCTGTGATTCAGCTGTCCTCTGATAATCGTTCCAAACTTGTGATATACTAGTGATGTGCTGGGTATAATCGTCTTCAATTGGAATTTTTCTTCTAGGCTAGTATCGTGTAGCAGAGATTATTATAGGGTTCCAACTATAGATTCCTGTCGATTACATATATCACCCTCTGCTGAGGAATATACATGAATCCTGGATATTATTCGGAGTATGCTCCGTCCCTCCAATATGTACATATAAGGATATATCAGTATATAAATATAACATTGTATAGGTATAGGTACATGTCTGCATTACGACGAGGTAGCGCCATAGGATTGAAACTGGCATTTAGAGACGCAATAATGTAGGAAACGTTTATTGAATTTATGAGCCTCCAGTGGTTACCTTCCTTCATTGCATTCTTCTTTAGCATCGTACTTTCTCCCAGTGGTGTTCATGCATCTAGGTAGTTTTCATTTTTTCGTACCTCCTCAGAGTGCTGATGGTATGTGGTGCTGACAGTCCTCGTTACGCAATGAGAGTAATGGAATATTAGGATGATGCTGAGTTTTCTTGAGTGTTACTCTATACTTGTATTATTTGAGTATGGTTTTAGGCATGTTTTATTTGAATATGTCCTAAAATATTGTGAATGTAGATATAGGTAGTATATAGATATTATTTACATATAGAATTTATGCAAGCAGCCCACAATTTCTTATCTCGAGTCGTGCATAACTGCATGAATTTTTTCATATTGCTTCCAATTTTCTTTACACCCTGTAGCTGTCCTTATTCTTTAGTGCAAGCAGTGACCTTCTTAGTGCCCGTCAGCTCGTTATGAAACTCTTCTTATATTCACTTGTAGAATCACTTTGTTCAACTAGCCCCGTTCAAGATGGAACTAAAAATGCAGGATGCAATTTCATAAACTCTACGTATAAACAAACACTTGAAAGATGTACAGATACATATTACACATAGTACATATCCATAATGTTATACATATGTAAAATATGTGTGATGCAATGTCATTGCACCGCATATCTGAACAACATTGAAAGCAATTCTTACGCACGCATTGAATGATTTGAAGACATTGATGGTTGCGCATAGTCATGTCACCAAAAAACAACCAAGACCTTTCACAAAGCATCTTCATTTGTATGAAGAAAAATAATTTCAGGAAATTTTCCTTGCCAGTGCATGTCAATTTGTTTGTGGAGACCTTGTCTACATGGCTGAACTTCCACGAGTATTATTATGAGTCATGTTATACTTGCTGCTAGGAAAATAACAATAACGTTGCTACGAGCGAACTTATAACATATAGATAAATCTACGATGTGCACTCGAGTCGATAAAAATTCATTGCTATTCTTATTACCAGAAACTTTTCAACCTTGGGAGATAAAATGTTTCTAGATATATTAGCGCATTGTCATAATATCGGTAGACTTTGGACTGAAAATGTACTTTTCCCTATAATTTTAATAAATTTGATCTTATCTTGTAGATCAGGGACTGAAGTTTGTCCATGCATGTTATACAGGAGTTCTTCTTTTCTGTGCTTTCACTACAAAGAATATTATTTTGTGGTTCTTGTCATATGTATTATTGTAGAACTACTAACTGTATGAACTAACTCTTGAAAGTGGATTACTTTATTCAAATGTAAAAAGATATTACGGCCTTGTACTTTTCCTAGAAATCATAAGATACATACACGAGCAAGCAGCAGAGTACGGAAGTAAAGTAGTGCAGTAAGTCTGTCTGTATAGGAATGAACGACGAAACTTTTTTGAGGTAAAGGTAAAAGTTTAGTAGATTATATAATGAAAGTAATAACGGTTGGCTTTTAGCTCCAAAATGTATATTTCCAATTAGAGCTTATTCATTTCTCACGCTGCATTGAGTGGTTTGCAGTAAGGAGAATTCAAGGACGAGAGAATTCTTCCTTGATTTGCTGGCATAGCGTGTGGTTCTACTCACGTTGCAGTATAATCTAGTATTATAGTAGTTTGGTCTTTATCTGAATATAGACATGCTACAGTGTCGAATTGAACTTAAAACTAGTAATATATTTCAAAAACGAGCATTATAGATTATTTTCCTGCATATAGACACACACTTATGTACTTTTTGAAGTTTGCTATTTTGTAAGGAGCTGATCTAATTAATGAGAAACTATACCTTCACTCACTCCGATACTTCCTCATCCCCTTAGCCTCTATGGAAGAAACTTGTGGATGGAATAATTCTTGGTAGCGGGCTGCAAGTATGTGTATCGAATTCTCAAGATTCATAATTCATACTTCAACCTAAGGTTGTGTGTGTAGGTGGAATATCGTTAGAGGCAATGTAGACATCCGCATTGTTGTTGTGAGGCCGATTGGCCGGTAGCATAAACTCCTTGTTGTTCAGTGTATAAAGAAATGCCTTCCATCATTAGTATTGAGTAGAAGTATCCTCATTTAGTATTATGTTATTCGGTAAACAGCAACTCACTTTCATGAATACTAATACACTGGGAAGTTATGAAAGGAGAAGCTGTTTGGATGAAGAGGAAAGGAGGCGTCAATAACGTCTCACCCGAGCATTTTATCCCCTTCGTGCACACTTGATGTTATCCGACACTAACACATTGTATATTAATGATGATCCAAATGAGTTTTCACTAGAGGAAATGAGCCACAGCCCTACCCCTGCATTTCTACTCTTCCCAAAACAAAATTGCTTTTACATATGCATAGTAATCTCCAAGAAAGTGACAACTATAGTAATATGTATAAAGAGTGCAATATGGGTAGTATTGGGCTCTGTGTAGAGATTACTTATACCCCGCCGTAACAATATTGATGTGTAAGTATTCTCAAAACCAGAAGTGGAGACGGTCGGTTCATGGGAAAAAAAACATGTAATACCACCTATATAATTACATCCACGTCTTTCATTATTATCCAGCTACTAATTCCAAAACAACAGGACATTAATGCCTGCCGGGTCAGAAAATCTTTAAATGCAGTAAAGAGATACATATAAGACAAAACAGAATCTTTACGTTCTTAACATTCTATAGGAACAAGAGATGAGCATGTTGCGTAAGCTGTATAAGACATCATATCAGCTATATAAGACTGTATAAGACAATCGGAACTTTATAGGTTAGGCATAATTCGATTCATTTATTGGGATAACAAGACAATAAATTTTACAATAGAAGCCATAAAATCAGCAACTTTCTTGTCGAATCCCAACTGAAACTAACATTGATGACAAAGACAAACAACTTTCAACTACTGTAATGGACATAAAAGTTGTAAATAAACTTGTAAGTCCATTCCTGTGAACAGACCATTACATGGAATACAGTGGTTGAAAAAATGGCTTTCATGGCACGTTGTCACGTCAGGAGTTGTTTCTCTATATAGGATAATAGATCTCTTTTGTTAGAGGTAAGAAGGGACGTTTTGCATTTGTTCTGCACCACACACGTGTAGTAAATGTACTTACAGCTTCCTTTGTCCCTAATTCTATTGCCGCGTTTTGCCTTATAATAATACTACCTAATAAATTTCGTAATAGCAGTGTTTCAATAGCATGTGTAAAATCGTTTCGTTTAATAACATAACTTATTGCAGTCTATGGAGTATTCGGGCTTATTGTGCAATAATGTTCACATACAGTCGAATTATTAGAATTTCAACAAATTCATGCTACTATTGATTTAGCGCAATAGCAACCAAACTTTTAAACTGTAACATTGCATGCAGTTATTTACAGCCAAATGCGTCTGTTTGTATGTGAAAGTACATAATACTTCCTCCTAATTATAAGCTTTTGAACTGTATGTACTCCGTATTGCACACAGTACAGTTCGGTGGCTGCTGATGTAAACTTAGTATGTATGTATATGGTTTTTAAGTTTTGTATTTTGAAGTAGGAATAAATTCTAATACATAATAAATTAGCAAATTACGTGGTTTAATTCAGGTTTTGAAGTTCAAAACATAATTAATAAACTTGACATAAATCATTTCTGTTTTGTGTTCAAAAGTTTTATCCAGTTGAGGTCGGTCGGAAAGTTCAAAACAGTAATTAACATGCAATTATTTCATGTAAGGTAGGATATGTAAGCTTATTTGCCCTTAAGCTGATTTTTTATTTTTCCAATGCGGAGTACGACTGGAATATAGATATGCAGTGTGAAACTGGAACTGCAGTTGATGCTTTCGCTGATGGATCATGTCTGCAAGGTTCAACATTTACTCAAGTTTTGAGGTTCATACCTACTGGGAAGTATGAGGATTTGAAGGTTTTGTAATTAATCACCATGGTGGTTTCACTCAACTGTATCACCGCAGTAATCCGTGTTTACTTCCTCGTGAATGACATGCATATCTTCACTTACGTTTCATGAGCATGAGTATTATACAAGCATAATTTAACCCGGTTATGTTATCAAACGTCTACGGACAAATTTCAGTGAAGTTTAAGCGGATCTACCAAAATACTGAGCTATTTATTTTGTTGTTTGAAACATAATATGTTTATACATACACTTGTATAGTTCTTGGAGAGCTGCCACGAGCCAATAAAGGATGGACATGGAGAATGCAATCGGCATTCCTCAATAACGTTATTCACGCAGAATTCTTTTGTTGTTTTTGCAGAAGTGCCATTAAGAGGAGTATGCAACAGTTCGAATCAGTGCTTCGGGGATTTTACCGAATGTATCCAGCAACTGTGCAGATGTATGCCGGGCTATTTACCGCGTAGTGACAATGGGATGATATGTGGAGGTAAATTCGTAGTTTTATAGAATCATTCAACCAAGAGTTATTACTTCTAAAATGTTCATGTGCACTCATGTATGTGAAGTTCTAAATAATTTGTTTGTGTACAAGCAAGTTAGGGCAAACGGAAACTATGTAAATTTATTTTAGTAAAAATTTCGATGCAATGTACATACATACAACGTTACAAACGCAGACAGCAAATAAATGTCTGTTTCCTCTCCGTCTTGATATTGTATGCACTTGTAAAAACGCTGACTTAATGCTACTTTTTGTACTCCGGAGACTTGTAAATTCTTACTGGCTGTGACATTTTACACTATTGGTTGTACTTTGTTTGCGTAGAAGTATACCGTATTTTAAAGATATAAAACATGTATGTAGTAGATATTCCTTGTGTCTAGAATTCTTAATGCTGTGTTTTGATAAACTGTGGAGCTCTTCCTGTATGTCCTTTTATCTCATGAAGTACTCCGTTTGTACTCGTCTCCCACATATGAATCATGATGTGTATTTGAACCACATGTATTTTTTATTTGCCATTACAGATGCGAGGCTTCACCGTGTAGAAAGTCCCCAAGCTGACCCAACAATGATCGGAGTAGTAATCGGACTGGCGTTAATGTCAGTTACTCTGTGCGTTGTGCTCCGACTATTTGCCAAGTAAGTTTAGTACATACAAGATTATGTTCCCGCTCTTTATGTTATTTGTTTTCCCCCTAATGGATCTGACCTAAAGATCACCTAATGTTTGAAATTCGATAAGTTTTTTTTAGAATAAAGATATGTTTACATGATATGTTCTTACTCCTAATGCGGACATTCCAAGAAATTGATATTTTCTTTCTTTCGCAGATATTCGAAACTTTGTATAAAAAACTTGTTATAAACTTGTATAAATGTATCTATACTTATTTACATACCGATGTAACAAATAGCCCTGTCGACATTTATTGAAATTCCTAATGCACTGACTCATTTTGTTACAGAGCACGTTTCCGAGAGAACCGAACAATTTTTAACACACCAAATCCACGGTTGATGAACGTGTCCTTACTGAAAGGGTCCAAGACACTTCTTCGGGGCAACAGTGCTCCCAGATCTCGTCGGGGAAGCACAGCATCAGGTAGAAGTGCCGCAGAGCCGGGCACTCCATCATCCCCGAACGGGGATCGTGTTCCCCATCTCCATGATCAAGGTAATGGCAATGGTAATGCCACGGCTGTAGCTGGATCATCCTCTCGACCCAAACCAACTCGGCAGATGAGCACGGATACAACTGGCGGAGAAAGTACCCCGACCACGGGTAGACCGAGTGGAGCTGCCAACAAGCAGAAATTCCGCCACCAAGACTCAGTAGCATCAAATGTTTAAAAAACTGCATTTTCCAAAACCTTCACCTGTTTGTCATATACTATTTATTATCGTATCTATACCCTTCACTTCATTACGTAAACCTTATAACCATGTCTACCTGTTCCTGTTGATGTCCCAGGCCACGTAATTACATTCAGGAATCTCCAAGTTTATTGACACTTTTACTACTGCATATTTAAGAGATTTTATAATTCTTGTAAGTTTTTTTTAATTACAGCAGGAAGTAATTTTTCAAGCATTGTGTATGTTGTAAATAATGAGATTATCATCTTCGGAAAATATTTCAACGTAATAATAGCAATTATTTATGTTTTGTGAAACTTTTTACATATAATTATTATATTTCTTATTGACAAATTCAAGTACTAACAACTTTACCTCAACTACGCCGTCATCGCCAATAAACATAACTTGATTACCTTGCCTTGAACTTTGTAAATGTGCGAAATCCCGAGTGGGCGTCCGTAACTATCCTAAATCCTAATCTAATAGTTAATTTAAATATAAACCAAGGACCCAAACCTTCCCTTGACCACAAATATTTCGCCACTATTTGACCATTCGCACAAGTCGACATGATATTTCCTTTAATATTTCCTAATCCAGTATCTTAAATCTTAACCCGCGATTGTATGATTATTGTGTAGAAGCTTTACCTAATGATCTTATATCTCATTAGTTCAAATTAAAGTAATTTCAATATGGTTGATGTTACACAAATCAAAAATGTACTGCACATCGCGGATATCAATAGTGTTCTTGGACATTTTATATTAACACAACGTTTTGTTAATTTCAGGTTTCCAAGGACAAAGTCTCATAATTTTATAAGTATTTACATATAGGTATATCGCTTACTACTATTTTCCAAAATTCACATTCATTCAAATTGGCGTTCCAGCAAACATTCCAGCACTTTTACATGAATGGTGTAGGATAGAAGTTTTGCAATAATCCCCGTTCCCTTATTTGTTCTAAACCGGAACTTCAAGATTATAGCTATAAACAAATAAGCCAATACACGTTAAATTTATTGACGTTCCCATCAAGATTTCCTACCCTACTGAAGTTATAACAGCTCTAGCATATGAAAACAAGCGAGTTGTACTTGTATGAACATCACTTTCATGACTGCTGGATGTACGTCCCTATATTATAGTAATTACCCGGTTGTTCAATAACAAAATATTTTGTACTCATACATTAAAATACTACAAGTAAAAATTATTTTCGTCTGTATAGCATAAAGTTTTAAGGTACACAAATATTGTGTGACTACAAAAATAGAAAATCTATAATATTACTGCTGATCGCTTGCCTTTCCATGTGAAAATGAAAATTTGTACATATTACTACTCCATTATCTCTAGTTATGAAAGTTTTTAAGCCTATCATTAGCTGAGTTAAAAAGTAACTTTTAAGCAACAAAATCTTGGAGGATGTGCGTTTTTCGAACTTATGATCAATAGGCCTATAAGGTATTTAATAAATTCTAATGCTGAAGAATAAGGTACTAATTGCATTGTATATACAAATAAGGAAAAGAGCCATTACTAAATAGCAAAGTGTTTGGTGAGTATAAATTTAATTTTGTAAATTATGAAACCATGTCGTGAAATGTGTAAACAAAATGGACATGATAAAATACAAGTATCTGCACATATGTAAATATGCACTTGGACTAATCAGCTAATTTATCATATTAGATTAGTAAAATTTATTTAAATCTAAGAGAAATAAAAATATAAAAGTAATTAAATGACAAGAATAAGAGAAAGTCAAAATTACATTTTGTAATTGAAAACTCTTTTAAAATTCTGGAAGTTCACAAGATACACAAACTTGCTTTATAGCCCATTGAATGTAATTGCGTATGTAGGTGTGGGACCCAAAAAGCTGGAACTGACTGTAATTCCATTATGAATGAAATTATTATCACTTTAAGAGGTGTGAAATTAATTAAATGAAGAAATATCCACTATGTTACCAAAGTACTAGACAACGTGAAGCTACATGATAATATCATAATACAAACAAGTCAAACCTTCTGGAGTAATCTAAATTTGGTTCAAGAAGCTTTGGAGACATGTGAGATCTGCCCGTCTGCCTATGTATGTAATAGATGGTAAAATCTGGTCTGAGGCATTGCTTCCAAATTAGTTTTTGAATACGCTTACAATTTGTAAGTTAAAGCATTTGAAACTAAAAATCAGAAGTATGTGCAAATATTATTTATTATCAGGACTCCATATAAAAACTGTTAGAGTTAAATAGAAAATAGAATACATACATATAAATACTAATGTACTACACACATGTTGTAAATAAGTATAAGTACAATACAATATTCTGATATACATAAGTACAATTATTTTACTTTGAGTTGATTATTGATCATTGATCATAGTGCCTCGTTACCACTATGACGACATTGTAACCCGAACGTGATAATGACGTAGAATTGTAGTTGAATGTTGATCGTAAAATATGAGAATGTTTGTGCTAAGTAAAGTACTAGATACTATCTTATGTATAGTGATATATTGAAAAGTGTGAAGTGATTGTGGAAAACTTTCTCCTTTCTCCAGTTGTTGTGTACAACGCACTGATACGGAAAAGTAGAATTTCAACAGCTTGAATGAATAATGCATTTACTATAAAAAGTCGTGCAAGCAAAGATTCGTTTAGTCTCCATCTAAATAGTGCGTAATTGAAATCTACACTGTGGTCATGAAAATGAAAAGAAAGTAATTATTTGTAGGTAAGATAAAAATATATATGTATGTACATAAGCAAATTTATGCTACTCGCCCCATTGCTCCTCCCAAACTCCCAATGTTAAATCAGGTAGCTATTTTAAGCTTGTCAAAGTCGATGAATACTACAAATACTACATATGTACATATAACTACTTATATACATTATAATACATAAAGATATAATAACAATATATCCAATATATATATGGTGTACGGTCACTAGACAGAAGACACTTTATACATGCAAAAGCCTCCATTTAGTACCTAAAGACAATATAGTGAAGTACATATGCTTATTAAGCTTCCTGGAACAAAATGAGTGCTATAAAGCGTTTTGGAAAGAATTATTAGGAGAATGAAACGACACTTGATTAATTATAATTACTCATGATTTTGATGTTAACATCTATTTTAGCCTTTAGCTAATAAGCTATCCCATAAGATGCTCCGTATACATAATTAGAAATAGTTTGAACGTACATATGCAAATCTTATACTTCTTGTCTGACTGTAAATATACTTACATTTTTAAATATCCTGAAATCATTTCTATAATCATTTCTGTGTGGACACCTTCGAATGAACCAGTAATCAATTAAAGTTATTAATATGTATTACCATAAACCAAAAAAGTAATTTGCATTATGTAAAACGAATGCAATTTTAATTATAATAAACATACGTACACTTTTACACGTACGAAGATTTACCTATGCTTATACCGGGGATGACTAGAATAAATAATAAAAGTTAAATGCAAATCTATTTAAAGTACGTTCTACTAAGGAGGAATCAAACCTAATCATATGATTGTGATTACATTTTTTCTATAACTTATTGGTGTACCATTTATTACTCAGTGTTTGTAATTCTTAAAAAAAAACGTAATGAATCTGTATAAAGGTAACAACAACACTGGGCAAAGATAAAACAAGTACATAACACATTATTTAAATTCTACATTATCTTTAAAAAACTTATTCTCTAAATATTATTATTCTATTTGTGATTGTTGTTGTGGATTACTATGTACACCTTCGGAGTTAATGTCAAACCTTATGTTGTTAAAAGCGAGCCTATACAAAGTAATATTAACTTGTAATTAAATATCCGTTTTACACCTGCTTATGAATAGGAAACTTAGGATGGTGCTTTTGAATCCGTTCAATGTAAATAAAAGAAATTGCACTTGCATTCCATATTTGATGGTTCGCTGTTCTAAATGTAGTAAAAGCTATTACTTGTGATCTTCTCTTGACATTGAGAGGTTATAGATGTTGTGTTGTTTCTCACAAATTATCAAAATTGGTTACTGTGAAAGAGCTATTCCGATTATGCAGCGTATGAAACTTTTTAGTTTCTCTACGTAATTTCTAGCTTCTTAAAAATAGTAGTAGCAAACATATAATACTGTATTATTCATTATACATATATTTCGGGGTTACAACATTTCGTTGCACTGTTTCTAAACAAACAAGAAGCTTAGAATATTATTTCAGTGTTATACACATACGCAAAATAAAAGCTGCAAGGAAAAATAAGCTTAATTTTTTAGGCTATAACTTATACCCAGAATTTGTTCATGCGATTATATGAATGTAAATTGTGTAATAAAAGTCAAATGGAAAAATTAATTTCAATTGATTTATTTCCTTCATTTAACTGACGGGTAACTACGACATTTAAACATTGAACACCAACACCGAAGAAAAAATGGAATCATAATGTTGTAGCTTGAGTTAGCTGTTGTACTTTGAAAGATCACCTCTAAGTACACACATCGACTAGGTTGTAAGGTGCACACAAATTGGGACAATAATCTCTAATCGACTAATGACAAACGATGCATAGTGGTTATACTGTGCGTGCAACGATTTAGAAATCCTGAGGGTTGAACATTCCCCTGGCTCTGCGTAAGATGGAATCCTTCGTTGGATCATAAGGATGATCTTTTGATGGAATTTCTAACACCGCTGGAACGGGACTGGAATGAGTATCAATCACGTGTCGGATCATCTCTGCAATCTAAACAAAATAACACCATATTTCTATATTATATTTATATAAACCACGTTCAAAATATACTCATTAAATAATAAACATTCAGGAATTAATTTTAACGGACGCACTTTGATAATTGGGCACAAGAAAAATTATTGGGCATAAAAAGACTACGATTCTTTAAGGATAGCTTTATTAATTAATTAAAATTTATAATACATTATTATTAGAAGAGAACTCACATTCTGACTGATCAAAATAATGTCAATGTCATCCCGGCGCAGAAACTTCTTGAACGTTTCTTCGATCTCACTCACGCTGGTACCTGCCCAAACAAAATAAAATAATACCACACACAATTTACATTAAATGACAAATACCAATAATAATGTTATATAATATATATACAAAATACGTTAATATTTTTTGTTACAGCACAAACACTGTTACACTTCCATACTTCTAAACTAAATAACTATATTACAGAAGTCAGAAATACTCTCTTCAGAATTCTTACCTTTATCCACGACCATAAAGTTCGGCTGTCGATTCTTATTTATTTCCCCAACGCCTCCAAGAAGGAACCCAACGCAGGTGTCCTGTCAAATTAAACAAAAACAATTATTAATTAAATAATATATACATTGAAATATTAAAATATACAATTTTTTTACAATAATTGAAACATGTTAAGCACACTGACATACTTATATATTACAATTTACAATAATCCCATTTCTATAACGGTTCGCAGTTTAAATCTCAAATGAGGTTAAACCATATTATTCCACACTATTACACTACTTCAAATCAAACTGCATTGTAAGAATTGTGTGGAAAAAATAAAATAAATCTTAATTACCTCATCGCCAATAACAGCGATAAGTTTCCCTTTGATTGACGAATGAACAGACATTTCAGATCTTTTTTTTCAGCCGAAGGATCTTTTTTCCAGGATATTAAATTCACAGTTGAGGAGTTTAGATTAGACTGCCACACCTTGGAATTCAGAATATTATTCCCACAATAATTAACAAGTTAATACAAACTCAGTAGGCTTGACACTTGAATAAATCCAATTTAGTTATTCTATTGCGAACTTATACTTTACTACACCCTTCAAAGGTTTTGAATTTAAGCGCTCTTTTGGGATGGAAATCCCTTTAAATCCCTTATTTGCACACTGAAAACAGCGCGAAGTCAGTACAATTTTGAATGAAAATCGAGGGAAAATAAAATTACTACGTTTTTAGACTTTAAAGCCTTTTAGCATATAGGAATCAGCCCAGTGCTCACAGTCTTAAATCCGGCCATTTAATCCATTTTATTTAGTTAAAGAATTACCGTAATGAATATTACTTCCTTTGTTTTAGTTAATAGAAGGAAGATTACTTATTTACAAGGAGATAATGATGACCTTCGTCTATTTCTGTTGAGACGAACTCCTTGGCAGGTTGATGACGGGTATGGATAATTAATTTTAATAATTTAATTAATAATTAATTCCCAAATGTTTAATGGAATTGTCCAAACGAAAATAATTTGAGGGATTTTTAGCCGTAGATAATTTGTGTAATATAATAATAACTTATTTTAATAAGATTAGAGAAGCTGTTTGAAAGAAGCTAATTTAATTCAATCCATGGATCATAAATTTGTTTCTGTAATCTTTTATGTGATAGTTGATTATTAATTTGCATGACAATCGCAAGACTATTTAATACGAAATTATGCGTTAACGATAAAGTCTGAAGGTTAGTAATGTCTAATGTCATATTTTAAATAATAAAAATACCTTACATTTTCTCCTTTGTTGAGAAGAATTTCGTCTTATACAGGTAGATAGTTGATGCTACCATGGTCTATTAATTTGTAGCATATACTACAAAGGTGTACCTACAATATAACATGGTTTACATGTATTACTATTTGACATTTGATTACTGATCGTATCTCTTTTCAGGTAATTTGACTGTATTCGGACAAGTGGAAACAAGGAATTTAAGATGGCTTCAGCAATGGGAGGAAATTGCGTGGACAAAACAAACCAGCAGATGGACAGTCGATATACGGATTCTATGTCAGATTTAGTCGGTGGTGGTGTGCGAATAAAAGAGGAAGTTCATTCAGATGATTCAGTTGTGAGTATACCAATCATGTATTGTAAAACAGAGCCTCAGTCGGAATCAGAACGAGAAAGGACGGCGTCGGAATCAGAGAGTCCAGCGTTGAGTGAGAATGAGGACGAAGGACACAGTTCAAAGAGTACTACTCCAAGTAAAAAGAGATTCAAGAGGATCATCCCACCAGATGATTCGTCAGATTCACAGGAGGATATCCGTCCACCTCCGAAGAAAAAGAGAGTCAACCCTGTGAACGACGACTCGTCGTCTGACTCGAGTGATGAGATTGTCCCTCCTGCTCGTAACCGTAGGAGAAAACGTAAATCGGACGAAATTAAACCGAAGGAAGAAAGTCCGAGTCGTAGAGGGAGTAACGATAAAAAATTTAAGACTGAATCTGCAGATGAGGAAGAAAGCAGCTCGGGGTCAAGTTCCGAATCGTCAAAGGGCAATATTGAATTTGAATCGTCTGGATTAAGTGAGGAAGGAATTAGCGAAAAGTCGTATACTAGTAGTGAACCAGATGAAATAGATCGCAGTCCAAAGGAAGAGTGTTTGCTCTGTAGAAACTTGCAGAATAGAGATTTTAGGTTCCGATCGCGATCTGATACAGTTGCTTGGTAAGTTGCGAGCATTTTCGTCGTAGAAATTTATTTTCAATTTTTATATCTATTAATAATTTAATGCTTCTGTGGGCGTTATTTTGTTTAGGTGCAGGTGTGGAGAGTGCAAGATTGTTGGAAAGATGAGAGACTATGACCGTATCTGTTGCCGGGAGATCAAGGACGTCGTTGATTTCTTAGATGATGAAATGGATGATGCATCAAAGAAGAATCTTTGCATTACTCGTCATCCTCGTTTTGAATTGGATGTATTTGGTTATCAGGCCTTACAACGTACACGCTATTATCGTACGAATTTTTGGGGAAATTCACCGGGGTACCAAGCTTGCTGGTCATTTGTGCGATGGATCTGGAACAAGTTGGGTTGGGGCCAGAGAATGGTTATTCCAGCTTGTGTGACTAGTAAAATTAAGGAAGAGTGTGGCGATCAAGGAATTACATGTTTCAGTGCAACGGCTGTGTGCGAAAAGGCCAAACATTGTAAACAATCTCAAAAATAATTGCTCAGATCGTGAACACGTTAATCGTTTTGGATTTGTTTGATGCTCTATCCTGCTACAATTTTGTTGTTCTTAAGCTTCGCAGTATTTGAGATCTATGGATGGCTTAACGAGGAGTCAAATATCGTTGTTAAATCTCATTAGGTTAAAAGTGAGGGTGTCGTATGTCTTTTATGATATAACTACTATACAGATAATGTAATATAGTTTATATTTTATACTGACGGTGCCGTTTTTCATTTGTACTTGTAATTTTTAGAACGTAGGTCTGTTAGTTATTATTGTAGTTATGTAAAGATTGTAGTCATTTACTAGTGTTTACATATGGAGTTAATTTGGTGGTCTAGTAAGGCCAGTGCAATAAAATGTTGATACAAAGGTACAAGCGAAAGTTCCATTTGTAGTAACAACAAGAACATTTATTTGGAAATAAAGCCACTCTACACCACACATAAATTGTTGAGTACTATATAAATATGGAATAGGTTAACATTCATCTAACACAAGACACGTAAAAGTAGTAGAATATAAGTAACAGTTGAAAAATACAATGTACTGATGATACGAAGAGCAAAAGTACTTTCTTCTTTATAAAGAATACTATAAATAGTAGTATTGAAATAGCTCATTGATACATGGAAGCAACACCCGAAACTTAAAGCTTTGTGCATAATTTATCACATGAGAAAGTGCGTTTGGCAAATATAATGCTTGAGCTGATGGAGTCGCTGAAATTAATGAGAATTATTTTGATTGACTTCGAACTGCAAATCATGCACTTCTCACGGGCGATTCAAGATCTTCCTCTTTAGTAGCTTGACCATATTTGGCCCTTTCATACTGACGAACAAACTGCATATCATATTTCATTTCTTCGCTGAAATATGACAGCCAAGCTGCCTGCGAATACCGCTGAAGTGAACAGAACATATCGAGGAAGAAATCACAGATAAGAGACGCCTAAGAATAAATAATCAATTATTTATAAAAATACTTTGTACTGGTATTATATACGAGTAATTGGCTACAAATCTAGGTGTAAATTTTACCAAAGCGAAGAACCCAAGACCAGCTCCTACGGTCAGTAGGAATCGGATTGAATCAAATTTTTTCCCTTCACCTTCCACCTCGATAAGGAATTTAATGCCGTATTGTTGCGTAAGTGTCCTTCGATTTTCCTCGTGATAAATGACAGATCTATTCATACAAAACAATGATTAACATTTTACAAAAAAAATTATATTAGTAGCTTGTGTACCTCCATTTAAAATTCATGCGAGTCATATCATCGATCATACCTAAAATTCCACCCAGGAGAAACTTTCGTATTACTGTCATCCAACCTGGCGAATGAATACTTGGGTAAACAGTGTTCTATTGTGTAACCCCAGTCAAACGAGCACGACCATTTAATATTGATTGCAAACACTCCACCCTGTAATGGACCAAATTACCGTTAAGAATTCTTCGTACGTATAATTAAAAACTGTAAAATTATTTGTTACTCACCGTCAATGCTACTTGCGAATATTTAAACCCCGCTTTCTCAACTATGTCCCCAATCCTGAAGGTCGGACAATAGGGATCTGTTTTTTCATTATACGTGCATTTCTGCAGATAATCTGCAGTAGCTTCAGAAACAATATTCCTCCTAATGTAAGCTGGCCCAAGGTCGGGGAACTCTATAGTATTCTTGATCAAGACTGTAAAATCTTTGGTATCTTCCAGTAAGGCCTTTTTGTTATTCCTGTGAAATTCAGTATTCAAACTAATTAAAATAAGTGTAATAATATCATCCAAAATATCCCACAATTAAGCACATCCTACAATTTAAGCAATCCTGCAATTAAGAAAACTCATAATTTAAAAACTTTCAAAATCATTTACAAAGGAGGAATGCTCTTTTCCACAGGACACCAAGCATGAATCTGACAAGTTTTCGGAGCTGATGGATCTCTATCCTTTTCATCCTTCACGCATTTACCCGTCATAATACCGTTTCCATTCTTAACTGGCATTGTAGCTTTACAGTCCGTATCACCTTTGCACGCCCCTGCTGGTACATCAGGACTCTGGAATTTAATGCACAATGTTTCTCAACAATATTTTTGTCAGAGATAATAAAATTATTATACTATAATAATATAAAAAACACGTGGCAGGTAGTAATAAATTATTATTGTTTTTAAAATATCCACCTCCGGACAAACTCCTCGGACTTGATTTGGCGTGATGACCAATTTGGTCAAAATAAAGAATCCCCCATTCTCTCCTCCATGTGGAGGAGTGACAACGTCGGATGCATCCCAAACTCGTCGGTAGAGCCCGGGATTCGGTACGGCCAACTCAGCATCCGTATAGCTCGTGTAGACAGTTCCTTTAACTTTTGTCACGACAACGGACTGAATCGGATAAGCCACTTGGTAGCCTTTGGAGTAAGCCAAGCCATACCTGTTGACCAGAAAGAATTCTTTTATTTAAAGATCCATATTAAATTACTATTATTAATTAAATATGTACTTTATATTTTCAATAAGAAGTATTTTTTACATACACGTTTATATATTCAATTCCCAAGTATATAATCTAAAACTAAAATATCATGATATACCATTTTGACCACTTACCCACCAATATATCCTAGAATCCCGATAACAATAATAAAATAAGTTATCCCCAAGCATTTACTGGGTATTTTGACCACACGAAGGGTGCTGTACATGCAAACCATGTTTATGAGTCACAATTTCCTATATCTACCTACACTTTTTACAATTAATAATTAGTTAGCTCAAGATAAAAATTTAACACTATAGTGACTAATGTGTCAACAGGAAGGTCAGACAGGTCAGGTCAACCGGTATAAATTATAAGAAGATCACATATCACGCAAAAATAAATTATTAAATAATTTGTACCCCTGTAATTTACATGTTAACAGCTAACTTTTAATCAATTATCATAATAAATGTGTTATATTCCCTTAAATATAAAATTATTTAATAATAATTAATAATAGTGCAGGAGTTAATGCAAAAATAATAAAAATAAATGTGATACATGCGACATGTGATAGGGATGCAGTCAACTTCGTTGATAATGAGTTCGTTATTATATTGCTCCAATGTTCAAAATAAACAATCCCACCCACTTACAAAAAACTTTCCCATTCAGCCAGCAGCTTTTTTTTATTCCAGAAGACCGCTCCAAGTTTTAATGGATTTCTACCGACCAATATTGTTCTTGTTGTTGCTTGCGTAAATGATCTAATGCTTGAAAGGATAAATGCTCATTCATGGGTGTGTTCCATGGGAAGAAACATATATGAAGATCATATTAGATGGAATAATTTAAGTAAAAATAATCTCATAAAAAATAATCATCGTACTTGTTCAGTGTTCAGGCTTGTTTTTATCAATATTTACAATATTTAGCGTCCACATGCATTGCAATATTGCATATAGAGAGCTTATTAACACATTGCCCTAAAGGGAGAAAGTGGGTGAAATTGTATGTCGCATATGATTTTTAAAGCAGAGAACAATATGATTCCTTCTGGGGTGACTAATTTGTTACGTAATTGTGTATTCTACTAATTTAGCATAATATAAAGGGATTTTGGACAAGGGGTTCTTGTCCTCGTCAGTAAGTAAACATGGTTAAAATACAGTTGACGAGAGATGTTTAATGTTTATATATGGCAAAATATCTGCTGTGCTCACTTCTCTCCTCGTATGTATGTAATTCAGTCAATAAACGCTTATTCTCTGCAATTCTGTGGGCTTAAAATATAATGTGTTAAGGGATAATATTTTTTTAGTCAAATATTATTATTTAGAGGGAATTTTTATAAATAATATCAAAATAAATTTTTAAACATAATTTAATTATTTTAGTAATAATTTAATTATTTTAGTAATAATTTAATTATTTTAGTAATAATTTAATTTTTTTATTAATAATTTAATTATTTTAGTAATAATTTAATTATTTTAGTAA